>ML793045.1:169367-198762 GCA_009831015.1 Picea engelmannii
CACTCCCTAACACAAGATGCTATTGTGTGTTTTGTGCTTTTGGAGAGTGTATCTCTCTTCCTACTCCAAAGCGCTAGCCTAGCTAAATGTTGGTGTAAAAGAGCCCTAGAAAAGAGTTACTAGATAAATTTTATGATTACGTAATGTTCTTAAGAGCTGTTGTTTACTCAAAGGTAACGGAAATGAAACTTATGTTGTATGAATCTGACCCAAACAATGCAAGGATGAGAATAAAATATAACACTTTTCGTTCAATGAATCCTATGTATGGGAGAGAGAGAAAATTTTCCAGATCAACCCTGAACTACAATGCAAAATTTCCTTTAAAATGCCAATGCAAACAATCACTTATCAAATGACAATGCTCTATTGTGTCTTTTTCAAATACTTCAACAATCTCAATAATTTGATTTTCAAAGTTTTCTAAAACGAAAAGAATTTTTGAAAGAAAAACCTTTTGTTTACTTTTCAAAAAGGATCCTCACTATGCCAATGAGAATACAGAAAATAAAAAAGCAAAGAATTAAGCAATGACAAACCCAATCAACTCTTTCAATGAAAGCAAAAATAAAGAGCAGACCAAAGTAGTCTTCTCAATTTGCAAAAGCAAATGATCTTTCAAACCAATAAGCAAAAGAGAAAAACCATGTACTCAACTTTCAACCAATCACTGGTTCTCAACTAATCAAACACACTCAGAATCTGAAGTCAGAGAGAATGGTTTTGCCAAGAAAAGTCAAGACACCAAGGACAAGAAAAACCTTGAAATCCTAAGACTGTTCACGCATGCAAACTAAAGCAAGAAATATATCAATCAATGGTCCAAGAAACTCATAAGAGGCAATCCAACTGATCTGGGCAGTTAGAAAGACCAAAACTCAAATTCAAAATTTTGAAAACTTGTGTTCGCAGGAAAGCAATATTACACAGTGCGAGAATCACTAATTCTCATAGGTGACCCTTGAGCAGGGTGCGAGAACCTCGCACTGAAACCTATAGGCAGGGTGTGAACCTTACCAATTCTCGCAGGCTGCAATGAAGTGCAGTGCGGGAATTCCTGAACATAATCAAAAAATTGAAAATTGAAGCAAAATTGACAAAGGCTTCTAGACCCAGAAGGTCTATCAGGATATCATGAAGACTCAGAGATTGATAGGATAGGAGAAAAATGAAACCAGAGCAAATGGCCATAGAAAAACACAAAAAAACACAAAGAAAATGGGATTTATCCTCAGTATGGTCGCCAATTTTGTTATAGGATAAATCCATAAGTGCGGACACAAACTGATCTCCCTAGATCCATATGGATCTAGAACAAATCAAGACAGAATAATACTCTTTCTCTAGATTTTGACTATTGAATTAAGTAGGAGGAAAGAATGAGTAACATACCTTATAATCGCTTCCTATGGTCTTTGTTGCTCCTACTTCACTCCAAAGCTCTCGTGTAGTCAAGACCAAGACAACACAAACCAATCAAAGGGAAGACAACTCAATATATTCAAAGGTCAATCTATGTATATGATCAAGGAATTATACAATAAAGTGGAAATAACTTTATGGGAAAGGGACATATTACTGTATCATATTGATGGAAAGTAAAGATTACAACCTGAGCCTTGATGTCGTAAACTTCCTCTTGATGGCCCTTGGCTCCGACACACACACTTTCTCACTTGCATGAAGAAGATCAAAACCCTTAAGATATCCTTGCTGGGGTCTCCTAGCTGCTAAAGCTTCAATCCTTCACACAATATTTTTCACTAATTCTCCAATAAATCTTGCTTAATCTTGTTTTCTTAACCTTTTCCATGAGAATTCACTCAATATATAGGAGAGAATGATTTGGTTACTTGGATAAGAATGATCCCAAAATATCAGGGAATCCAGTACTAGGATAACCATTCGAATGCCATCTCATCCTTCTAGAAGCTTCGAGAATTCATCTTTTTCCCTTCTTTAGAAAGAGTTTGCACCCTAGCAGTTCAACACAGTGTGAACTTCTCGCACCCTGTCTTAAGGTAGCCTACGAGAATCATGCATTATCGCAGGCAAATATACTAGCAGCCTGTGAACAGTCCTAAAAAATGTGATTTCTGGAAAGAGATGAAGGTAACTTTTTTCAGGAAAAAGTTTTAATGAAGAGCCTAAATACATCATCATGATGACCAAAATCATGGGTAACAGAGGGTAGCCCGAACTATAAAATGGATTCTCCCTGTATGAAATACCCGGGGATACATGAGGACCCGTCATGGGAAAAGTGTTGGAAGGAATCAACATGGCAGACGAAGGATACAAATATGGGGTGTAGTAAGTATAATAAGCACCCATCTGAGCATTGGCTCTTGAAAGAGCATAACTAGGATTGGATCCGTAAGAGGGGAGGTTCCAACCTCCCACAATGAGAGGTGTTTGAGGGACATGACTCATATCGAACGAAGAAGTAGGCATCGAGGTCATCGTGCCCCCAGATCCAATGCTAGTATTCATGTAAGTGGACCAGGGAGAGGATTGCATGGGTGAAGGCATATCAACAAGAAAATGACTAGAGACCCAAGGTGTAGACTGAGTGTCATAGTTCCACATACCATTATGAAAAGTGAAAGGATTCATCCCCATGAGGTGAGTAGGCTTCATGGGATAGGTAGCGGTAAACAAGGGAGCCAAATGAACTCCACTATCCATGATAACGAAGACTCAGTAAAAGCTCCTAAGGCCAAATAGTAAGCAAAGAGCACACCAAAAGTCAAATGGCCAATATGCATACAAACGGGGTAAAGTGGCTAAGAGTGGCCTCCCTCCCTAAAGAAGGTATGTCTCGCCCAAGAGGGGCCTGTGACTCCCTGCTAAATATTGGAGGTAACATAATCAGTTATAAGGGCCCTCATGGGATTAACAACTAGTTGGTTAGATCCCCCGGGAGAGGTAATCCTCCATAAAGGATGTGTGTTGTCCGACCCTTATCTCACCATGGGTACTTGCAGAATAACCCCTGCAAGTAACCTATGAGACACCTAAGTCAAGAAACTAATAAACCATTGTATAACCGATGCATAAGCGAGAAGTTGCAAGTCAGGTCCACCTTATGGGTAGGGTAGCAAAGCCTGAAACCTTGAAAGCACCACCTCTCACGGAGGTAAAGGCACTAGCAAGATCCCTAGATACGAATAGATCCCCATAAATATCTTTGACGCTAAGAAGGTGTCGGGGGGATATCCCTTCAACCAACTTCACGTGACCTCGTGATTAACTTCGGTGTGAGTGGAGCCTCCTGATCTTACCAATTATACAATGGATTTCTCCACTCCCTATCTTAGATGCATATGTTGATTTAATTGCCTTGGATAAGTTTACTCACAAAATCCTATTCCAAGGCACTAAATCCTAAGCTAGTTTGTGCACCCTAGAAAATAAAATCATGACTGATCAATTTTAAATTATAGTGTTAATTTTAGTGGCCATGATTACTCAAAGAGGTATGAAAGTGAAACTCATGATGTTATGACTCTGCAAGAAAAGTAAATATGAAAATAATGCAAAGTCCTAACTTTAACTTTCAATGAATGATATGCTTCGAAAAACCAATGCAATTTTCAATTTCAACTCTGCAATTCTGAAGTAAAAATGCAATCTTTCATTATATGCACTAAGCTAATGACAAGGACTCAAAAGACAAAAATGCCAAGCAATGCAAAATGCCTATTTTTATTTTATTTTCAATATAATAAAAATGAAAATGAATGGACTGAAAAGTAACTTGATATATAACCCTACTGTGTATAGAAAGAAATAACTCAAGCAAGATACCAAGCAACAAAAAACCCAGCCCAATGTACAAGGACAATAAAAAATGAAAAGATGACGAGAGAGACTCCACCCAGAAATTCAACCAAAGATGGGTTTCTTGTCATCTCACAAGCACTTAACAGGCACTACAAAGACCCAAGAAGGTTCAACAAACCTAAAATCCCACCCAACAACCACCAGACCAAGAAAACAAGCAATGAAAACTGATGTACGCGACTGTTTAGGCAAACAGAGTGTATAAACGCCTCTTGTAGAGGGACAACCTGCATATGTACGTGATTGTCAGGGAAAAAAGCGTGTATATGTTTCAAAAAACAAGGCCAGGCAAGGGAGAAGGCTGAAAACTCAGACGCAAAGTTAACATAAGTTGTCAAGCAATGATACGACACAAAACACAATAGAAACAAGAGCGATCTAAGGAGAAAAGTACTCCAAACACGAAGAAAGAAGATTCAATCCCCAATATGGTCGCCAATTCTGTTATGAGGAAAATCTCTCTATGGCTAGGGTAAACCACAACAGATGGAAATGAATGCAGAAATCAACTCTCTTCTCAAGTATGCTATATAAACAAATATGCTAGCAAGAGAAGATAAAATCCTACCTTGTCCAGATGTTCGATGAAGTCCATCGTTGAGCACTTGACCCAAAGCAATATACCTGCAACTAGTCCTCAACAACCAAGAAAAGCAAGTATATGGTGATATTATATAATGTTAGCACATTTAATAGCATAATCCATTAATAAACATGACAAATACGCCCATGGAATAATAATTCAATATATTTGCAAGATATCAATTGGATGGGAAAAGAGTATTTCTATTAATAAATGATCACTAGAAGTGAAAATGTTACAGACTTCCATGTCGGCACGGTTCGGAACTGAGAAACTAAGTTCCTTCCAGTTGGGCCTCCACCACTTCAATCCTCCACCAAAGGCAAGATCATAAGAGAGAAACAATGAGGTTCTCAATCAATAAGGGAAGATCTTGTGGGTTGAACACTCTGTTCAGACTTAAAGGACAAAGGGATACAGACTGAATATGAAGTAAATAATTTCTCCAGAGTAACTTTGCTCTCAAAGTTGAATTCTTTCTCCTTTTCCATACCTCCGAATTGACCCATTTATAGCCTTCAAAATGGAACTGAAGGGCCGATTTAGAATGTTTCTAGTATGTGGAAGGCCAAGGATCATAGATCTCCTGTCGTGACATTGAAACCCGACATTAATTTTCATTTTCTGGCACAAATCCCGATGTAGGTGGGCTGTAGTGTAGCAGCCTACGTATACGCATGTTGTATAGTAGGCAAGATGCGTACATGTGGAAAAATATTTATTTTTAGCTCTAGATTTTACAAACAGGGATGATAAGTCTGCATGGGAAAATGGAAAAAGGCCTTTTGTGCAAGATTTCATAGGGTGATGAAAATATTGCTATAACACATGGGCACACAAGCTCGACCAAGACACCAAAAGTTATTTCTATTTGTTTTTCCATCTCTTCCTAGCTTCTAAACCATTTTTTTTGCTAGTTTGTTCGTGACTTGCATGACTAGCCTGTGGTCTAAGAAATTGCGACCCAAGGATCTCTAAGCCATCAAAATCACATGGGGATCGCACCTGGCCTGAACCACAACAACCCTTAGCATGGTTGAATTCTAGGTGTCTCCTCCTAGCTATTTGAGTTTCGAACCTGGATCAACTTACAGAACGAGGCCCATAAAAACCAATCACTCTAGTGAGATTTTACCCTAGCTTCTAAACCATTATTATTTTAAATATGTAACACCTTGTTTTAGCCATTAATAAGTTCTTCATATTAACACCTTGCTATGAAGCAACATTTTAAACATTAATGAACCCTTGATATTAACACCTAGTAATGAAACAACATATCCCTCTTTCACGACATGAACTAGAAATTTGTGTTTTTTCCTCCTAATGTATAGATTCTTCTAGACATTTGTCTTATTCCTTGATATTTCAACTCTTAAATGAACCCTTGATATTAACACCTAGTAATGAAGCAACATATCCCTCTTTCACGACATGATTTACACACATAACTAGACATTTGTGTTTTTTCCTCCTAATATCTAGATTCTTCTAGACATTTGTCTTATTCCTTGATATTTCAACTCTAAAATGAAACCCTTGATATTAAAACCTAGTAATGAAGCAACATATCCCTCTTTCACGGCATGATTTGCACACATAACTAGACATTTGTGTTTTTTCCTCCTAATATCTAGATTCTTTTAGACATTTGTCTTATTCCTTAATATTTCAACTCTAAAATGAACCCTTTTAACACCTAGTAATGAAGCAACATATCCCTCTTTCACGGCATGATTTGCACACATAACTAGACATTTGTGTTTTTCCTCTCTAGATTCTTCTAGATATTTGTCTTATTCCTTGATATTTCAACTCTAAAATGAACCCTTGATATTAACACCTAGTAATGAAGCAACATATCCCTATTTCAGGGCATGATTTGCACACATAACTAGAAATTTGTGTTTTTTCCTCCTAATATCTAAATTCTTCTAGACATTTGTCTTATTCCTTGATATTTCAACTCTAAAATAAACCATTGATATTAACACCTAGTAATGAAGCAACATATCCCTCTTTCACCATATGATTTGCACACATAACTAGACATTTGTGTTTTTTCCTCTTCTAGACATTTTTCTTATTCCTTGATATTCAACTAAGTGGGGTCTTCATGGTATTGAGACTTGGCACCAATCCCAAACATTTTTGTTTTTTCCTCCTAATATCTAGATTCTTATACACATTTTTTGTACTCCTTGATAGTCAACTAAGTGGAGTCTTCATAGTGTTGGGACTTGGAATCAATCTCCAATAGTCAATAGTAATTAACCAATAATTTCAAGGTTAATCTCTTACAAGGGTCAAGGGTCATTTTGACTTGACTATTGATTATTCATCTGTGAAATTAGTCATCGAAAAAAAAATTCCATTTCACAAGTATGAATATAGGTCTTAAGAATGACTGTCTACAATTCACTTAGTTTAAAAAAATAAATTTATGATTGATGACTAAATTTATTTATGTATTAAAAAATCAAATTTAAACAATAGAAAATGGAGATTTCACTAAAATCTCAGTGGAATGTTAAAACAAAGTCGTCGACCATTTATCCCATCCATCCAAAAGTCAATAGTCAAGACGACCTATGCAAGATTTTAATTTGGACCATGCAAGGCCCTTTTGCCATGTAGTTGAGGGAGGAGATTTTAATTTGGACCATGCGATCTGAAAATATTTCTGGAAAGCGGTATGAGAAGATTTATGAAAAAATAGCCAACTGGATGATTTCGACAAGTATTTTACGTCTGTTAAATTTAAATTTCTTCTATTTCCTTTTACCTTTCGTATGTTTAGTAAATTCGAAGTTAAAAATGAATCTATGCGTGTATATAAGTAATCACTATGGTATTCTGACCCATCATGATTGTTGTGTTTCAGATATCATTTATGGTGGAGTTTTCAAAAATCTTGGTGGCACATCGTTTATGGGAAATCCTGGTCTCTGTGGACCTTGGGTAAATTTGTCACTTTGCTATGCTCGCACACATAAAAGTGTTTCACATATGAAAAGAGTTATTATGCTTATTGTTGCAGTTGCAGTGACAGTTGTATCATTTTTGTTTTTGGGAATCTTTTGGAGACAAAGTCATAAGAGGCATATCCCTATAGAGGTTATGACATCCTTAAATGTGGGGCATCGAAGAATTTCATATGCAGAGCTCATCACTGCGACAGATGGATTTAGTGATGCCAACTTGTTAGGAGTGGGTAGTTTTGGGAAAGTGTACAAAGGGGTTTTTAATGATGGCACAATGGTTTCTATCAAGATTATCGATTTGGAAAATGAAGGGGCTCACAAAAGCTTCAAAAGGGAGTGCAAAGTTTAGGGTAGAGTCAGGCATCGGAATTTGATTAGAGTCACAACCTCTTATTTCGACCTACAAATGAAAGCCTTGATATTTTCGTTTAGGCCAAATGGAAGCCTAGAGAAGTGGTTATATCCTTATGGTGAAGTCGAAAGTGGTTTGACATTGATTCAAAGGTTGAATATAGAAATAGACATAGCTCAGGCCATGGTGTATCTCCCTCACCATTGTTTCATGCAAGTCATCCATTGCGATTTGAAACCAAACAATGTGCTTCTTGGTGAAGATATGATAGCATATTTAATAGACTTTGGGATTGAAACCATATGTTTTGAAAATTTTGAGGATTCAAATTTCACTTCTACACTTGCACTTAAGGGATCCGTAGGCTACATTCCTCTAGCTATTATTTGAACTATATTCCATGTTAGACAATGTCACGAGTTTCATAATTTTATTAAACATTTTGAATTAGAAACCTTATGATGAGGATGTTTGAATGCAGAGTATGGATTGGGTGGACTTGTCACAACAAAAGGTGATGTTTATAGCTATGGAATAGTGTTATTGAAGATGCTAACTGGAAAGAAGCCTACCAGCAACATGTTTGTGGAAGGAATGAACTTGCAGAAATGGGTGGGTAGCAGTTTTCCAAATCAACTAGGGGAAGTCGTGGAAAAGAACTTATTGAGAAGAACTAGTACAAACACTCAAGTAGATAAGGATCTCAATTGCCTTAGTCAATCCATAACTATGGGTTTTCTTTGCACAAAAGATGCTCCTAAAGAACGACCTACTATGATGCACATTGTGGGCACACTCCAATCCATCAAAGAAACTTTTTTGGGTGTTGTTACCATTCCAAAATCCCAAACAAAATTCACATATTTGTTGGGTGATGCAAGCACATATCGCAACAACCCTAGTGAAGGCCAAAGTTCTTCTACATTCTAGAGTGTTGTAAGAGAGTAGTGATTGTGTCACTAGACCCTATAGTAATTTGAGTCCATTGTCATTAGTTCCATGTAGTTTGAGGTTTATTCCCCTCTCTTTATTGTCACAAATTGTTTAATAATCTTATTCCCCTCTCCTTCTCTACAGATATTTATTGTTGTGCACATGTGAGTGTAAAATAAAGTTACATATGCTATGAAGAAAAAAATGTTTCTACGATTATAAAATCCCCTATTCTTGTCTTAGGGAAACTTTATGCATATAAATCTTATTACATCTACAATAAAATGCACTATAATTTAGTTTTACTTGTGTTTTTCAAGTAATATTAATATACCGAGAGCTTTGTATGTATTTTAAGAGATTAAAGAACAAATACATGGTTTTGTTTCCATGAACATTCATGAAGTTATCAATTCAAATAAAGAGCAAGAACATATTGACCAAGATTGTGTTTTTTATACTTTGTTTTCATATTCAATGTCTCACTTCTTCACACAAACACTTTGAAGCTAAAATTATGGAACGAGATCACTATGTAAAGAATTACACTAGACACCCAACTTTCATAGATTTATAAGGAACTTTCATACTTGACACATTGTCCTAAAGAGTTACTTGGTAAATGTGAGTAGCACAATTCTTATTATGAGTTGAAGATTTATACTTTGATTATATTTTAAGACTTAGAATTTGTTGTCGAGTGCTTTTAATTATTTAAGCACAATTAAGAATTTTATTAATGTTTTTTTGGTATGCAAAAATATTTTATTAAAAATACAATGTTACAAAAGACTGGAGATAGAGATAGCGTTTGGAGCTTTACTATGAGTCCCTAAACAATCACAAAATCCAAGAGCACATTGCTATGAGTTGTAACCATCATCTATTCATCCATTTATGAATTGTCAACGAGATCTAGATCTAGATGTGGTCAATCTATATATTGTAAATTCATAATAACAAATGAATACCATGTAAATCAGAATGGATTAAGATATTTTCAGTCAATTCTTTTCTAGTCTTGCTTAGATGAAATATCTTAAAAAAAAATACTATCATAAAGGATAAGGATGAGCCATTGGAGGGAAACATTGGACAGAGCGATACAGAGGTCGAGGGCCCGATCTGCCTGTTATCCCCACTTTTTAGGGATAACTAGGAGATCATGTCTCAAGGCCCACAAGTCCTAGACATGGAGTACCGAAATCAAGATTGACCTAAGCATGGCCCTAGAGGGCCCACCTTTTCTTCTTCCATCAACTATCTCGTCAGCAACAACAACATCCATCACCATCGGCTTGGTCCTATATCAAAAGAGGTTCTTGCTCCATGAGGTAATTAGTCCAGGTATCATGGTATGTGTCACTTTTGATCATTAAAACCTTTAAATGTATGCATCTCATTCCTTTTATTTCTAACGACTGCTTGGATCTTATATTTGCCCACTTGACCATGTTTGGGGGGATTGACAAGATGCCCTAGAAAGCCCATGTTTGTAGGTTTTGGTTTGCCATTGGGGGGATTTCTGAGAAGCCATTGTCTGCTCCCATCATAACACCACTGTTCCATCTTATTTCCCACTCACTTATCCCATTCCCCTTGTCCAGGCATTGGGTTGACCTATTTTCAGGACTACACCTTACCTCATGGGAAGAAGGGGATAAAGGCCTAGAAGGTAAAAGAAAGATGGTAAAAGATAAAATCCTAAGAATAAAACCTCGATATGCTTCGCCCAGGGATCCCCGAGAAAGCAATAAAAGGCTTCTCAGCAAGAAACAAGAGGGACCTGAAAAAATAATAAAACAAGACCTAGTCAGAGGATAGGGGATCTCATCACAAGCCAGCCTATTAGGTTGATGGGTACCTAGAAGTATGACATTGCCACCAGTTGGCTACCATGCCAGGGCAATGACTCTTGGTTGCATGGCCAAGGGAAATGGGGTCTCATCACGAGCCAACCTTCTCATTTCTAGGAAAGTAATTGTGGGTAACACTGTCAGCTCTGGTCACCATGCCAAGGTAGTGTCCCCTGATTAGCTCTTGAAAAAAAAGTAAAAAAGAATAAAAAGAATAAAAGAAGAATAAAGGAAAGAATGGGCTTGGAAAAAATGCATCCATGATAGGGACAAATCGCCTTCTACAAAGGCACCCATAGGTAACACCTTTGCATCCTTGGCCCTCACTACACCCACATGCTTGGACATCCCCTGACCACACCACCCACTTACATGGCTTGGAAGAGGTCTTTTTTGAAAATTTCATTTTCCTG
This sequence comes from Picea engelmannii, assembly GCA_009831015.1. Classification (NCBI taxonomy): domain Eukaryota; kingdom Viridiplantae; phylum Streptophyta; class Pinopsida; order Pinales; family Pinaceae; genus Picea; species Picea engelmannii. The sequence goes on from ML793045.1 coordinate 180,335, forward strand.
TGGACACTATCCCAATAGGACGCCTTGTCCTTTTCCCCATACTTGTATTGCAGGTTTGTGTAACGTCTTTGAGATGTTAACTGATGTATTAGGGATTTTATGCATGTGTTTAATAATGTTAATGAAGAAACGTGATTGACATTGCTATGATCCCTGTGACTAATGAGCCCATGAAGGGCATGGCCTCTGATGTGCAGGACCATTCTCAACGGACATGTACCATTTGGATCGGTACACATGGGGAGATGATCAGTTCGGACCTCCATGGGGATAGATATCCCACCAGATGGATGTTGATACCCCATCAGGGGGCAGAGATAGGGTAGACATTGACCAGATATGTTTCACTGAAGAAGAAGAGGACGTTCCACCAGAGGCACCCCGACACAACTGGACCTAGGGGGATTGACCCATTTTCAGTGGAACATTGACTCTATATGGCCTAGGATGTCACCAAGAGGCTTATGAAATCATCATGAGTGTGTTGGCAGATGGACAGGGTAGTTGGCACGTGTATCATCTTGGAGGAGCCCAATGAGGGTTAACGTCTTGCTTCAGGAGGCTACATTTGCCCTAATAGGGGATAACATCACCCTATAAAGGGGTGACGTCTTATCTTTTTCTTGATTAGGGTTTAGTTTTGAAATTTTAATGTAAAAACAATATGATTTGATATTTTGGCCTTGTCGGCCTTTTACTTGACCTAAAATGTAAAATTAGGTCAAGGTTTTGTATAAATGAGGGTTTTTGACTCTCATTTTTTCATCATGACTCATTCACTCCATAAGGAGGTCTTAAATTTTCACCCTATATTGGGTATTTGGATGATTAAGTGAGTCACACCTGTTGAAGGAAGACATTTTTGGTATTTTATGGTGTTTCTCTTGAAGGAAGGTGTTACAACTAGGGTTTGCATGGTTATTTCTTGGTGAATTGTAGGTGTTTTTCTGGAAAACTTCTTGAATGAATGGTTGTAGTTTAATTTCTTGTATATGTTTATAAATATTGCTGAATAAAAACCCTAGGGGACAATATCACAAGTAGGTCATTGTCTCATGTCCCCTGACAGAGAAATCTTTAGCCATTGTTGAAGAAAGAAAGAGCCTAGCCATAGCTACACTCCTATTTCCTCTTCCTCTTTGCTAGCCATACTATTTTGAAGCCAAGAAGAGTGAGATGTCCCTAGCCTAGGTCTACTACACTAGGGTCATACTCTTTCTAGGGTTTTCTGAAAGGCCTTGTTGTAGCAACACACCCTCTTGTTTTGGTTATATACTTTATCCTTGAGCTAGCCGTTTTACCAGGAAGGAGGAGAGAGCACGAGGCCTTGCTGTACTAACACTGAAGTGAGCCTCTCTCCGCTAGGGTTTTGATTTTGAGGACATGCCTTAGCAACACCTCAAAACTCTTCCCTCTAGTCCTTAAAATATTTGCCTCCTTCAACTCTTGCATCCTTAACCTTTGACTCCATTAAACCCTAAAGGCACTGATCTAAAGTCCTCTAACATTGAAGTGGAACTTGATCACAACACTCTCAAAACCCTTTGAATTTCAAACCCTAACTAACTTACTAACCCTGAGTGCTACCATCACCTTTGGTTATTTCATCTTTGGTGTAGCAACGTTTTGTCTTAAGAGCAATTGAATAGTAGTTTGGGCATTACTTGAATAAGGTGTTGAACGTTTACATTGAATTCCACATTGTTCCAATATTTATTGGTGAAGTGTTATAAATCTTATTTGTTATTGATAAACATTTACTTCGTCAAAATTTATTTCTAATTGCTTATATATATTTATCAAATAGTCTTATGAAGTACTAACCCATTGAAATATAGCTTGCATATGTCAGTTTGTTGTTTCTTTGTTCCAGGCAGGTGTTCTTCATTGGGGATTTACTTTATTATTGGTTGTTTAGCCGAGATTATCTGTTCGATGGTGACTTGTGAGGGGGAAAACTTGTCTTTGTCTTATTAATCTTTTTCCTTTTCAAAACCCTAGGTCACCGAGGACGTCTCCCCTATGCCTAACCTCCCTAAAGAGAAATAACCTTTCTATCATAGTGACATTGGGTGGGATTGGTTCCTGTTACGCCAGTTTGGCCTTCTACCTTATAGCCTTTTGTCCTTGCTACAAACTGTGCGATAAAATTTTGGTGTCGTTTCTAGGGAACACTGATTCAAACCTTCCTCAGACGACACTTTTTGGTAATCCTTGCCTCTAGAAGCCTTATCTTACAAGCTTACCTGGCAACTCCAATAGGGTGTTTTCCCTATTTCTTTGATATTTTCAAGTGAATTATCTCGCGATTCCACCAATGACGACCCATAGCGGGTGTCAGTACTCAAACCCCTCTACTGTGGCTACTGTCATCCCTGCAAGCCCTACTCCTCTGCCTGACCCACAGAAGTGGTCTCACCCAGAGGTTTTCAGCTACTTTGACCTAAGTAACATCCAAGGTGGTTTGCATGATTTCCCAAAGATGCCAATTCCTGGTTGCCACTTTTCTCGGGAAAAGGGGTTTTTGGTAACTCACATTGGACTCATTTTTGTGATAGATTTGAATTCCATCAAACCAATCAAGAACATCCTGACGTATTTATGAGGATTTTTGCAATCTCTCTTGTAGGGGATGCCAAGACTTGGATCAATGCTCGCAAAAAGGGAGGCATAAAAACTCTCGAAGAGTTGGAAAAAGCCTTCAAAATAAGATGGTGCAATTGTGAACACACACAAGACTTATATTCTCAGTACCTTGATATCTGCAAGGGTTCCTGTAAGGGCGTTAGGGATTTCAGTGATAGATTCAACCTTCTCCTCAAAAAGGTCAGGCCAAAGCTCAACTTGGAGGAAGCTATCCTCGAACATTATTTGAACTCATTGGAAGGTCTCTTGTAGTTTACCCTCAAGGACCGGTCACCGTCAACCTTGGAGGAAGCATAATATTTAGCCTATCAGATTGAGAGAAATCTTGAATTCAAAGAATACATATGTCAGGTAAACCTTTCACGCAATAATGACCTTTGGGACATCGGTCATGCTTTGGTTGCTGAACCTGAGCCCCCAGAAATATTTGAAGTTGAACTCACACCTCCCAAAAGGAAATGGAGTTTTTCCCATACCAATATACAAGATACCTCTTTTCAGGAAACTCTCATAGATCTTGAACCTTGCCAAGACAAGGAGGAGGAAACCAAGACCTCGTTATCACAAACCTTTGAGCATTTCTCTCTCGAATAAGCTGCCCTCTTTATCCATCAAGTAGAAAACTTTGGTTCGAAATGCGATGATATCACGATCTTCTACGTCACTCTCCAAGTTAGAAACTCTTTCCTCCATAACAATGCCTTACACCAAAATGCCTCAAACAACATTATGATAGAGGAAATCATGCAAGAATTAGGTTTGAGCCTTTCACAATCAAATGTCGGAGATGGTTTTGCAAAGGGAGTCATTAAGAAGCTAGAGGTTGCCTTTAACTCTTTCCCTAGTGCCCCTTTCTTTATAGATGTGATGGTCGTGGATTCCATAAGCAGTTGGGGTATCATCCTCAACAAAGGCCTCATAAAACACTTGGTCGAGAGTTTTCAAGACAAATAATCTAAAGCGATCATCCCCCACCCCGAAGGAGGATTCTTCACTATCTACAAAGAACCCTTCGTAGGCTCCCCAGTTGAAACCTTTGATGAGGCAAGCAACCAACTATTGTGTATTGACAGTGACATAAGTAATTGGTTTGTCCAAGAAGGAAGCTTATATTTTGACACCGTTGAAGAGTCTGATGGAATTTGGATTTTGGATTTTGATGGATCCCACACAAGCTCTGGATCAGGCATTGGAATTGTCTTGACAGACCCTTCTGGTAAAGCCTTTTACCATTCATATAGGCTAGAGTACCATTGCACCAACAACATTTTCGAGTATGAGGCCTTGATCCTAGGTTTCAACCTAGTAATTGACAAAGGTGTTGCACACCTAAAGGCAAAGGGAGACTTAGACCTCATAGTTTCACAAGTGATTATGAAATTTTCTACAAAAAATGAGAAAATGAAGAAGTATCGAGACTTAGCTCAATCCCTTTAAAAATCCTTCAAGATAGTGTCACTTGAAGCCATTCCTCGAGAAGAAAACCACATGGCAGATGTCTTGGCTATTTCTGCTTCCACCTTACAACCTTATGAGGGACCACTTCGTGACTTATGCAAAATGGAGGTCCTCTTTAGACCTTTTGTCCCCGATAACTTGGAGTATTGGAAAGTTTTTGAAGACGATGATCAAATTATCAGGTTCATGGATAACAACAAAGAATTCACTGATTCATAGACTAATTTTCTAGCTGATTCCATGAACCTGGAAGTTATAAACCTTCAGAACAATACCTTGCCTAAAGGTTGCATTCCTTTGGAAAACCTCTTTGAAAAACATGATGTTTTCAAAGGTAAAATGCCCAATAAACAAGTTGAAGAAGCTCTGGAATTCAATATTAGTATAGAGATAGACCCAAGGATGGTCAAAATAGGAAAGGGCACCACTGAGAAAGAAAGGATAGAGATACTAGCACTCATCAGGGAATTCAAAGATACCTTTTCTTGGAACTATGATGATTTGAAAGCCTATAGGGGAAATGTTATCCAACATGCTATACCATTGGTAGAAGGAGCCAAACATTTCTGACAAAATATGAGACATATCAACCCAAATTTGGCAAGCCAAATACAAAAAGAACTTCAGAAGATGGTTGACGCTGGTATCATAGCCCCCATTAGGTATTCTTCTTGGATGTTAAATTTGGTAGTTGTCCGAAAAAAGATCAGTGACATACGCTTATGTGTTGACTTCCACAACCTTAACCAGTTATCTTTGAAAGACAATTACCCTCTCCCAAACATGGAACATCTACTTCAACGGGTTACAGGGGTAGGCATGATGTCTATGCTGGATGGGTTTTCAGGATACAACCAAGTTTTACTCAAGAGAGAAGACCAACTCAAGACTGCATTTACTACACCTTGGGGAATCTTTATGTACTTAAGGATGCCATTTGGTATTATGAATGCCAATGCTACCTTTCAAAGAGAAATGGACTTTTCCTTCAGAGACCTCATACAAAAAATCATAGAGATTTACCAAGATGACCTTACAGTTGTGTCCAAGGATAGGAAAGACCATCTCTCACACCTCAGGATTGTTTTTGAGTGATGTAGGAAGTATGGTATCTCGCTGAACCCCAAGAAATATGTTTTCGGGATCGATGAGGGAAAGTTGTTAGGACATGTGGCCTCACAAGGAGGAGTCTCCATTGATCCTGAGAGGGTCCAATCAATAAAGGATGTCCACCCCCCAGCCAACAAGAAATCTTTGCAAGCCTTTCTTGGAAATATCTACTTCATTCATAGATTTGTACCAAACTTTGCCGAAAGGATAAAACCTTTGAGTTCTTTGCTGAAAAAGGATGTTTCTTTCATATGGGGCGATAAGACCAACAAATCCTTTGAAGATATAAAAGATGCTATCTCCCAAGCTCCTGTCCTAATCATCCCTGATTTCTCATGAGACTTCATAATATTCTCGTTTTCCTCCCAGGATACTATTGCAGGTGTTCTAATGCAAAAGGATGCTGATGACTATAAACACCCCATGGATTTTATGAGCAAGGTCCTTATAGATTCTGAATTAAATTATTCCATCATGGAGAAACAAGTGTATGCCTTGGTCAAGTCCCTTAAACACTTTAGAAACTATGTTGGCTACAATAAAATTAAGGCTTATGTCCCATACCCAGTAGTAAAGGATGTCTTTTCACAACAAGATTGCATGGGTACTAGGGGAAAGTGGGTTTCCAAAATCTAGGAGTATGACTTAGAAACAAAACCCACTAAAATAATAAAGGGACATGATTTAGCTTAGATGCTGACTGAGAGCAACCAAGAAGCTATACAAATGGGTGAGAATGAACAAATAAATGTGATGGTCAGCGAATGAGCGCATGATGAGTGGTATTCTGATATCATATATTATCTAAAGAACTTGTCTTGCCCCAATCACCTAGTGGACTACAAAAGAAGGGCTTTAAGACTAAAGGCTATGAAATACTACTTAACCGAAGATGAACTTGGATGGAAGAATCTTGACGGTGTCATACTTAGATGTGTAAACAAAGAAGAAGTAAAGAAACTAATATAAGAATTTCACTTTGGGTACTGTGGTGGACACTTTGCAGCTCGTACTACTACCCACAAAATCTCTAGGGCTGGGTATTATTGGCCAACACTTTTCTCCGACACCCACCATCATGTCCAGTCTTTCCATCCCTTCCAGTACTTCTCTGGTAAACCAAAGCTCCCAACACAACCCTTGAAACCTGTAGTGATAGAAGCACCTTTTCAGCAATGGGGTTTGGACTTTGTTGGAGAGTTTAAGGAAAATTCAAGCAATGGCTACCGGTGGATCCTAAAAACCACGGACTATTTCACTAGATGGGTTGTGTTATCACCCCATAAAATATGGGAATCAACTTATGACTTGGATATCATTTGAAATTATCTGTATCTAGTGTTCTTATGGGAAATTCAGTTTTCATTTTTTTTTTTTGCAAAAAGAAAAGAAAAACAAAAGAGGGAAAAAAGATTTGAAATAAAAAGCCCCATGCAATAACAAGTGACTTGGTCATACCTTTCAAGCATGACCACGTTCTTTTAAATTTCCAATGTTGATAGGTTAGTGAATGCATCTGATCAGACCCTCTAATCCTGATCAGATTAGCCCCTCCGCTGCCAGGTCCACTACTTACCCGACCAGAAAGCCATCATGTCTTCATCCGGGGACGCTCTTTTCTTCATAACCCCTGAGGATATCGACCAGATGTTACAAATCACCAGAGCAGAATCTGCATCCCCTTTTAACTTATAAATCCTCACTGAGCTTTACCAGAAGATGACTTTCCCGCAGAGAGCTCAGATTTTCGAGCTGTTTCTTCCCACTTCCGCTCCTCTCCCGACCACCAGCCCCTCGTATCCTTCTTCCATGTTTTCCGTCAAAGGGAATCAGATTATTTCGGCTCTGTGTGCTCTACTGGGATACTACTCTGATCAATGGGTGGATGAGCCCATCCTGGGCTTTCTATCCATCTTCTCCAATGACGAACATCCAACCACGCAATTCGACTACAACACATTCCTGGCCAATAACATTCATGAGCAGTTCGTCAATTTCGACACCGAAGGCATGTTCAGGTATTCATCCATTCTGGCTTACATGTTCCTCTATTTCCAAGCCGACAGGTTCAACTTCTCCATGCAGAAGATGGACGCCGACGGGAAGCCTCAGCCAGTCACAGCGTGGACTTCTCTCCTGAAGCGAAATTCGGCCGAATACGACTTCACGACATTTATTGATCAGTTTTACCACCCTGTGGTAAGTATGTTGAGTGGCATGCCTGAGCCGCGGATAAATGACGAAGTCTGGAGAGTTCTACACCTCTCGGAAAATGCGAAGACAGGGGACTAGTACTTGTATCAGAAACACTCCGAAATCCGAGTTTTTGGGTGCGAGCTAGCACCGTACAAGCTCCCGAGATACATACCGGTAAGGATTTTTGCACTGGATTACATTAGACAAATTATAAATTCTGATGATATTCACTTTTTTTCTCTTAAAAAGAAGCAACAGTTGCGGATTAAAGGGCAGATACGCTCTTTTATCTGCAATAGTAGGGACGCAGGTGATGAAGCAGACAAACTGTTGAGGGAAATGAAATTCGTGACAAGTTTCACCTGGCATTATGATCCCTGTGGCATCATTTCTGAGATGAGAGTCAAGAATAAGAATGCTCCATATGTGCATGAGCCCAGGCTTGAAATCGAGAGATTTGCTAATCAAACAAAATGGGAGCCTGATACGTTGGTGGACGTGGAACCAACTGTCGGGATGGAAGGGAAGGTACCCTCAACAAGTGCACCACCCGTGGCCACACCTCAGAATGCCAAGGAAAAGAGGCCCCGACAAGAATCATCTTCCCTGGTAACAGAGCTGTCATCGGAGGAATTCAAATTGCATGCCAAAAAGCCGAGGACAGTCCCAGCGGCCGGCATGACAGTGGAGCAAGAGATCCCACCCACCATAGTGACTACTTCAGGGGATAAACAACTCAGTTTTCCTTTCGTCTCTAGTCAGCATAAGGAAGGATCAAAGGAGTTAAAGTCCTCAGATTCTCCATTGGATACTCCGACAAGCAAAACTAGGCCCAAGTTGGGCATTTTTGAAAAATATGACACGATCAAAAAGAAGAACTAGTCGCTCACCAGCAGCACTTATGCACAGTTCCAGAAGCAGTCATCCACGGCCCAACATAGACTCCTTTCGACATTTGATACAGAGAAGGGTAGGATGCATATGGCGTTCCTCCAAGCACAAGTGCTTGATCCAAAGGTGATATCTGATTACAAGAGGTCCATATTTGAGTTTCAAGCAAAAGATGTGCATCCGGCGGATCAGATGGATCTGCATAAGCAAACTGGGGAAATGATTTCCCACACTTTAGCCCGCGTTGCAAATTCCGCATCAAAGTTTCAGATAGCTTTGAGCAACGCCCAGACCCAACTGAAGCTAGAGAAGATATCTTCCTTCGCTAAGGACAACAGGATAAAGACATTGGAGGAATTGGTCCTCAAGATCGGTTACGACCCGGCTAACGTCAAAGCTGCTGAAGAGATGATCAAAAAGAAAAATGCTGACATAGCTGCTTTGAGAAAACAGCTGAAGCTCCCTCCAACAGAGGACCCACAGACAAAAGAAATAGCTGAAAGGGAAGGAAAAAAGGATGAAATGTTGAAATTACTCCTGGAGCAGAATGCGCAGTTAAAGGAGATGGAAGCAGAGATGGAGAGACTGCTCAAGGAGAAAGAGCAAACAAAGCCAATGGAAGGCATTCCATTGAGTGCTATCCCAATTGCAACCACTACGGTGACAGTCGTTCCATATGCAACAACAGTTCCCCTTCCAGAAGGAGCTACTGACCTGGCCAAGTCTATGGAAAGAATGAACCTGCAAGAGTCAGAAATCAACAGGCTTAAGAAAGAATTGGAGAATCTCCAGGAGCTGAAGACTTCCTTTCAGACCAGTCTGTCAAAGGAGAAGCAGGTGAACGAGCAGATCAGGAAGGAGCTGCAGCAGCTCTAGAAACAGACATTGTCCGTAAAGACCTTGGCTGAAGTGAAAGAACTTGTGTGGACAGATATCTCTAAGTCCATTAATGAAATCTGGCCAATGGTTCAAATAATGTTTGAACAGAACGAGTTGCTCGAGAGGAGAAAACAGGCTGTGGAGAAAATCAGGACTGAACTGGGCGACATGCCAGCCCAGGCTAATGAAATCATAAGGTTCCTTAATTCTAAGACCCGGGAGGAACTCGAGGAGTTGAAGATTGAAGACAGGACGGAAACCATATTGGAAGTGAAAAGAGTTCTGACCAAAAGAGGTCTCATGCTTCAGCTAGAAGAGAAGATCCAAGTCACGGATCAAGGAGTGCAGAAGTTCTTCCACAAGATAGATGCTCTACAAAGGAAAGGCTTTCCCGGCATGAAGGTCATAAATGTAAAATTGATGATGCTTCCCGATTATAAGAAAAGGTTGATCGAAGTGTCTAAGGACAGTTCTAAGTTCGCAGGAATACAGGCAAACATCACAGGAAGAGCCTTCATGGAATCCTTGCAGTTGGATATCAGTATCCATCATGAAATTAAGCACATTTTCATCGTCAAGCCTACATTTGCTAAGTACACATACATGGACGAAGTGTACCGAAGATTTCTTAAAATCACAGTGCCAGGTCATATCAGATGGGAAGAACTGTGTGATCTACTAGATTAGTAGATGAGCCGTCACTTCCAGTCAGTTGTCCTGTCAGCAGAGGTGGCGAAGGCACCTCACCAACGGCCTACCCCTGAAATTCAGTATACAGTTGTGATGAATCATCAAAACAGTTCTGCTTAGTTAAGTTAGTTTTTCTAAAAATAGCATGAACACGTCCTGATCAGTTATGACAGGAGTGTATGTATTTTGTCTTATAAATACTTATTTTTCCAATGTATTGAGGGTTGTTGATTTGCACACCCGATCTCTATCAAGCTGTATCATTTTTGAGATCCACCATTAATAAAGAAGAGGCGTTTTACAGGATTCTTGCGTATGTTCACTGGTGATGTGATTTCTTGAGTTAATGTTTTCTTCATCCGTATTTCATTTCGTTGTCTGAATCTAATCTTTATGAATAGCGTTATGTTGCAGGATTTATCTTTGATACCATGTTTCCGATTCTAGAGATTTAAGTGTTTATCTTCTAAATATCTTTAATTAAGAAATTCTTAACTGCTTGTTAGTGGGAGTTATTTTCCTCATCTATTCTTCCATTCATCATTTGAAATATTAAAGATCCAGTGAATGTATTACCTCGCCCTGGGGAAAACTTCTTTGGCATTTTTGGTTATTTCTCGGATTTGATTTAAAACAGACCCCATAGCCCAATGGACGTGTAGTTTGTCTCAACCAACTTTATAAACCCTTTACAACAAAACTAACGATTTCTTTAACTAGCCTAATATCTAAAAACAAACAAAGCTAAATCATACGGAGAGATCCCTCTCCGTAGCTGGAAGGGCTATATCCCAGCTCTAAAAGCGGTTGGTTAAGGTTACCTTAGTAAATTCCTTCTTTTTTTCAACCTCTAGGAAATTTACCGAGTGCTAACATAAATGGCGACTCCACTGGGGAGGAACTAAAACTGATATCTCACGACTTCTTTCCCCTTAAGAAAGCTTGACTTTGAGAAGAAAGTAATATTGAGAGGTTGATAAACTCTGTACATTTTACTTCCAGTCTTTTTCCTAGTACCTTTGTCCTTCTATGACTGTCCCCGCAGCTGTACAACCTAATATCGAGCCCGGACTATCGAATCAAACGCATATTGCGTCAAACCTTTTTGATATAATTCTCCAAATAGCCAATCACCGGGAAGAGCTCGAACGTTCATGGGAAGCCATCGAACGTGACATAGTTGCTCAGGAACAATTGGAAGCTAGACAACGTCAGCATAGAAATTTCCCTTAATTCGCTTTTATCATAAAATAAAATTAAAAATTATATATACATAAAAACCCGAAAAGAGTTCTGGCTCCCAAGAAGGTCCACACTCGATCTCATCCAGACCCAGAACCCTCTACAACGTTAGATAACTCCGAACAATTATTGAGGCGAAAGACCTTCGTTTCCAGTTCAGTGAGTAGTACTCCAAAGAACAAGTCTTTATCCTTTTCCGGAGAACTAGATAGCTTACAAAGCCTTGATCTTGAGCCTTTTCCGCTACAGAACTTGGTCAGAGATCGGTCCAAAACCTTTGTGTCTAAGCTCGTCTTCGACCCGACTGTGGTACAGCCTCGAACCCCCGAAGTCTTGTCTCCTACGACTAAGCTACGAATCAATACCTCAGCCCCATCCAGTCCTTCGTCACCATCGTGTTCATTTTCTACCTCTCCTACCACCCCGGTCGTCGTTCCGCCTCCTCCCCCCATCATGGCAGCTAGATATGCACCTTTGGTGTTGGTTTCACCTCTTCATGCCATGCCCCAAGACTACCAGACGAGGCTGCCACAGTTTGACGCAAAAGGTACATTAAGCGCACAACAACATGTAGATAAAATGAATGACTACTTAGACTTACAAGAAGTTGACGAAGTCGACGTACATATGAGCCTTTTTGCCCAGAGTCTGACCGGGGACGCCAAGAAGTGGTTGAAAGCCTTACCCGCAGCATCAATCCCTGACCTTGTCGCGTTCCAAAGAAGTTTCCTCAACAGATGGGAGGTAAAGAAAAACCCTCTCCAAATACTGTATGAGTATGAAAACATAAAGAGGAATCAAGGCGAGACGGTCCAAGACTATTGCACCCGTTTCAACAACTTATATAATGCAATCCCTAATGAAATCAAACCTCCCCTGGGTTTGGCATTGATTAAATTCCCTGATGGGTTCGATGCTGACATGTCTTACCAGTTGAGAGAACGTAATGCTGCCACCCTTGAAGACATGCAGAAATGTGCTATTAGTGTGGAAGCAAATCTGTTGGCGAAACGGGCCCGACAAAGGTCATAAAGAAGGGTTACTATCAAAGAGGAGCCTTCCACATCGACCACAGATTCCAAGTGGGATTCTTTGGCTTGTTCAATGGAATTAATGATGGAAAAAATGAATTTGTCCGAAAGAAACCCTCCTATGGACAACGCACCTGCTCCCCAAATTCAGAACCCCAATTTTAGAAGAAATCCTCCTCAGATCAGGCAAAGAGATCCCAGGGATCTTAGGGATCAAAGGGACCAGAGAGATCAGAGAGGCCCTGATCAACCAATCAGACCTCCCTTGCAGGAAAACTATGCTGATGATGGGGGGGAGATAAATGAAGAATTGGAAGACACTCATATCAACCTCATGGGCATTCATGATAATGAGGCCATTTTCCTCACTCGAGAAGAGCAGGAACTCTTTTTGCTAAATCAAACAAAGGTAAGTGAGGAGGCCGAGGATGCAGGACAACAGCCCTATGAAAATGATATCTTGGAGGTGCACTGCCAATACGATCTGCGAAGTAAGAAGGCAGAAGGAAATTCCTCGAAAAGAACGTCTGGAACACATAAAATATATGAGACTGAGAAGAGTCTTGAGAAGAGCACTGCAGAAAAGTCCCCCGAGAAAAGTAGAGCTGACGCTCCGGTGAAGAAAAACATCACTATTCTGAAAAGACCGACACAACCTGAAGTTTCTCTTGCTAATCCGCCTAGTACTTTTGGTCGGAAGGATATGGTGGACCAACCAGAATCAACGAGTCAGACCCGAACACTAGCACCTTTTAGCCTAGAGGCAGAGTTGGCCAAAATTAAAATTCCCATCCCATTGACAGAGTTGATAAGAAGAGGTGGTTATCGATCACAGGTACTAAAAGCGTTAGCCATTGAACCTGACATAGGAACCAAAGCCCTGAATGTTGGGTTAGTGACTCATTCTGACATGGTGAACCTGGCCGACGATCGTCCCGAACTCCTTTTCGGACCTGAGGTGGATGGTCGAGACGATACCGGTGATGTGGCTCCCTTTTACATTAGTTTAAACATACATGATTTGATATTGCATAACGCCATGTTGGATTCAGGTGCCTCGCACAATTTAATGCCTAAGGCGGTAATGGAAAAACTGGGATTGGAGGTCACTTGACCATACAAATATCTACACTCATTTGACTCCAGCAAAGTCAAATGCATTGGTTTGATTAAAGATCTCTGCATAACCTTGGTTCAGATCCCTTCGAAAATCATGGTGATGGACGCAGTGGTTACCGACATCCCTCCTAAATACGGTATGTTGTTATCTCACTCTTGGGGAGATAAGTTGAAAGGAACCTTGCATCTGGATATGTCTTACGCCACTATCCCGGTGTTTGGACAACAGAGGAGGTTATACAGAGAAACGTTGATGAAGTATATGGTCAGCAGTCAAGAGAAACCTCACAATTACCCCCTTTACTCTGCTCATTCAGATTTAGATTCCTTCATCCTGTACAATGATGGTGATACCTAAGAGCCAGACAGTCAGCTAGTGGAAGAGGTGGCCAGTCAAGACGAAGGCCCAGTAAGCGGTGAAGCTGCAAAAATGGAGAATGTGATCACTGAAGAGTTCCCTGCTGATTTCTGGAGTATGGATTTCGATGGAGCCGTGAGTAAAGAAGGAGAAGGAGCTGGTGTCTGGTTGCATAATCATCAAAAAAGGTATTCGGAAAATCATTCCTATAAGTTAAATTTCCATTGCACTTACAACGTTGCTGAGTACGAAGCTTTAATTCTTGGACTGAAGCTGTTGAAAAAGGTGGGTGTTAAGCAAATAATGGTAAGGGGTGATTCTGAATTAGTTATTAAACAAATTAAAGGTGAATATGCTACTAAACATCCACGCCTTAGAGCATACAGGAATGCTGCTCTCGATGCTTTGAAGTGTTTTAACGAGGTGGACTTGCAGGTCATGCCTAGAGGACAGAATATTCTGGCGGACGGATTAGCTACATCTGCTGCTTCTTGCAAGATCCCTTTCCGACAAACTCGCCCATACACTGTGGAAGTGAAATGCAGACTGACAGTGCCCGATAATATCAGGTACTGGCAAGTGTTTAGAAATGACGATCAGATAGAGAATTTTCTACAATGCAAGAACGATTTTGAATGTACAAACATAGATGTAGAAAATGAAAATGCAAATAATTCTGAGTTAGAAATAGATAGTGTTAATAATGTAAATACAGTAGATACAGAAGACACAGTAGATTTAGGAGAGTCGGGAGATGACGAACTGGAGGCCGAAGTTTTACAATTGAAAAGCAATGTTTTACCTAGAGGCCTCGTCCCTTTAGAAGATCTGTTCGACAATGATGACGTAGCTAAGAAGCCCAAAATAGAAGCCCATGGGCAAGAGGTAGAAGACTGCAATATAGGAACTGAAGAGAAGCCTAAGATGGTTAAACTGTCCAAATGTTTACCCCTAGAACAAAAGCTTAAGTACATTGAGTTATTCAAAGAATATTCTGACGTTTTTGCATGGAGCTATGAAGATTTGAAAGCCTATGACACCAGCATTATACAACATAGGATTCCCATAAAGGAAGACCAGAAACCATTCTGGCAGAAACTTAGGAGGATAAATCCCAAGTTACTCCCCTTGATAGAAAAAGAGATTAAGAAAATGTATGATGCCAAGATCATAGTCCCACTCCGTTTCTCTAAGTGGGTTTCTAATCTAGTCCCTACTCGCAAGAAAACAGGGGAGATCTGACTCTGTATAGATTTTCGCAATCTGAACAAAGCCTCCTTGAAAGATAACTACCCTTTGCCTAAAATGGATCACCTCCTGCAAAGAGTGGTCGGGTCTAGTCAAATTTCCCTGTTAGATGGTTTCTCAGGCTACAACCAGGTTCTGGTTCACCCAGACGATCAGGAAAAAACCGCTTTCACCACTCCATGGGGCACTTTAATGTATGTGAAGATGCCTTTTGGTCTGATGAACGCAGGAGCTACCTTCCAGAGGGCGATGGACATTGCCTTCATAAAAGAGTCAGGTAAGTTTATCGTCGTTTATCTGGATGATGTGACGGTATTCTCCCAATCCGACGATGAACACCTGCGACACCTTAGACGAGTTTTCAAAAAATGTAGAAAGTTTGGGATTTCTTTAAATCCCAAGAAGTGCCTCTTTGGGTTAGAAGAAGGCAAACCACTGGGACACATTATCTCTAAAGAAGGCATCAGAATTGACCCCATCAGAATAGAGGCCATACTAAAATTAGAACACCCAAGGAATCTAAAAGAACTACAATCCTTTATAGGGAAAATTAACTTTCTTCGAAGATTCATTCCTAATCTAGCTGAGCTCCTCCGAAATATCACCAACATGCTAAAAAAGGACGCTAAAATAAAATGGGACTCAGAGTCCAGACAATCCTTCGAACAGGTCAAACGAGCTCTCACAGAGGCTCCAGTTCTGATTAGTCCCGATTTCACAAAAGAGTTCTATCTTTTCTCTTTCACCTCTGAACATACAATAGCAGTTGTATTATTGCAGAAGAACAGTGAAGGGTATGAACAACCCATAGCTTTCTTCAGCAAAGCTTTAAGAGATGCTGCACTGAACTATAATATTATGGAGAAACAAGCTTTTGCTTTGGTAAAGGCTATAAAGGACTTCAGGGTCTACATTCTCCATTCACATGTCATAGCATATGTTCCAAACACGGTAGTAAAATATATCTTGACACAAGACAACCCTTATGGGAGAAGGGGAAAGTGGATTGCAGTTATTCTAGAATACGACATTGAAATTAAGCCCACAAAATTGATCAAAGGCCAAGGCCTCGCCAAATTGATGGCTGAATCTAACTTTCAAGCTCTTGACATTAACTTTCTAGACGTGGCAGATGAACAGGGTGAGATGGCGACTCCAAACATTAAAGAGGTTTTTCTAAACTCTCCATGGTATGCAGACCTTATCTTTGGTTTGCAAAATTTACAAGCTCCCCCTGGTTTAACTAAAACTAAAGCTAGATTTTTAAAGTTGAAAGCTTTGAAATTCTGTATTCTAGAAGGAAATTTGTATTGGAAAGATCCTGCAGGTATTCTTCTAAACTGTTTACTGAAAGATGAAGCTGACAAAGTTTTGCAGGAGTTTCATGCAGGTGAATGTGGTGGCCATTTAAACTGGAAAGCTACAGCCAACAAAATACTCAGAGCCAGTTTTTACTGGCCCACCCTATTTGCCGATGTACATCAGAAAGTAACAGCCTGTCATCAACGCCAACTGTTTGAGGGTAAAAGGAAACTCTTTCCTTTACCTCTTAAACCAATTTCAGTGGAGGCTCCTTTCCAGCATTGGGGACTTGATTTCATTGGAGAGATACACCCTCCTTCTTCAGGACAACATAGGTGGATCCTTACCGCTACCGATTATTTTACCAAGTGGATCGAGGCTGTACCTAGCAGGCAAGCCACTGACTCTGTAATTATCAAGTTTCTTGAAAATAATATTTTATCCCGTTTTGGTTGTCCTAGAAAAATCGTTACTGACAATGCAGCTGCCTTTCGATCGAAGAAACTTGTTGATTTCTGCAGCCGTTACCACATTACCTTGGGGCACTCCACGGCTTATTACCCTCAGGGGAACGGGTTGGCGGAATCATCAAACAAGTCTTTGGTGAACATCATCAAGAAAACGCTGCAGGATAATAAAAAATCATGGCATGATAAGCTGGTATTTTCTTTATGGGCAGACAAACTGACCACCAAGAGGTCAATTGGTATGTCACCATACCAGTTGGTCTATGGTACTGAGGCCATTTTCCCAACTTCTTTGGGAGTTCCAGTCATGAAGCTACTTCAAGAAATACAAGCTGAGCCAAATGACTCCCAAAGACGAATTAATCAGATGATTCACTTGCAGCAGACTAGAGAGGATGTGTTCAACAAGACTCAGATAATCCAAGATAACATTAAGAAGATCTTCGATAAAAGAGCCAAGGAGGATGATTTCGAGTTGGGAGACCTAGTATTGAGATGGGATGCCAAGAACGAGGACAAGGGAAAGCATGGGAAATTTGACCATCTGTGGATGGGACCTTACAGGATCCAAGCTTTCAGAGGAAAAAACACCTTTTTGCTAAACAACGCTGATGGATCAGATCTGCCAGGAGCACCTGTGAATGGCAGAATGCTGAAACATTATATCCCTCCTCAATACGCTGATTGAAGAAATCACTTTTCCATTGTACATACCGGATTTGGTTTTATGTATTTACTTGCATTTTCTGAAGTAAGGGACATTGGTCAGTTGGTTGAAGCCCGAAGAGAAGGCCCTAAGTTGCTGGTCACCGTCTTTCAAAAATTTTCCTGAGAATAAGACCAACCAAGGCTACTAGACAGATAGGCTCGGAATGACAGGAAACTGGATTCTTGGCACTTAGCAGGACAAGTACCATCCCCAGGTGGAGCCGCTGTTATCACCCCATAAAATATGGGAATCAACTTATGACTTGGATATCATTTGAGATTATCTGTATCTAGTGTTCTTATGGGAAATTCAGTTTTCATTTTTTTTTTTTTGCAAAAAGAAAAGAAAAACAAAAGAGGGCAAAAAGATTTGAAATAAAAAGCCCCATGCAATAACAAGTGACTTGGTCATACCTTTCAAGCATGATCAAGTTCTTTTAAATTTTCAATGTTGATAGGTTAGTGAATGCATCTGATCAGACCCTCTAATCCTGATCAGATAGCCCCTAGGATAGAATTAGTGAATACATCTGATCAGACCATCTAATCCTGGTTAGATAGCCCCTAGGTTAGAACTAGTGAATGCATCTGACCAGACTGTTTAATCCTGGTCGGATAGCCCTTAGGAAAAATAATACATTAACCCAACAGTTTAATTTGGGTTTTTCGTCTTGTGAAGTAGGTTAGAGTGTAGACTATTTGCTTGGCCTACCTTGCCCAAATTAAACCAGTTTGATAAAGCATTTTCCCCGTGACTCCAATGCCCAAGTATAGTCGAAATAATGTCCCCCTGGAGAGGTGTATGAGAAAAACCGAAGAAAACCCATGAAAAAGCACTAATCCTAAGTTTTCCGTGCACATGACATTTTCCTCCCCAGGACCTATGCTTCATTCACCTTTCAATGGCTCAGATCACTGCGCTCAGATCAACGGTCCATACAGCATTTCGGACCCCCTCGCCCATTCTTCCTTTAACGAAGGGGGGGGGGGGTCCGAAATTGGCAATAACCTTTGTACAGATCTGGACGGTCCAGAGCAGAGCGTGCAAATCCATGGCTCTCATTGGATTCCGGACCCCCCCCT
>ML793045.1:199197-209845 GCA_009831015.1 Picea engelmannii
CTTTTAACCAAAGGGGGGGTGTCTGGAATGAATATTCCTGCGACGGGCCCCTTGATTACAGGTGGCATAGTCCTAATGGTCCAGAGGTCACATCCCCCACATGCTATCTGACTCCCATACGCCCCTGGACGTCATCCTCCACTAGGCCAACTTGACTGACTTGCTACTGGGGTCGGGTCACTTCCCATAACTCTCGTCCGTCCAGGTTGTCAGTCCCATAACTCCCTTCACTCATAAGCATCCCCCTTTGGCGACTTTTACCCCCAATCACCAACCTCCACGTCAGTCGTCCGTATACTCTGGCCACCGTCACCTGCCATATCACCCCAAGTGGCCCGTTGTGCATTAATAACGGGGTAATGTGTCTGTTGTCATGCTGATCGTTTTCCCGCGTCCAACCGACCCAGTTTCAAATAAATATACCGTTGTGCCCATTTTCACTCGTTGTTCATCACTCGCACCAAAACCATCCGTTGCACTAGAGAACGTATCTATCGTCTTCCCATCGCCTCCCCATCGTTTTCCTCCACCCCCAGTAGACCCCACTAACATTTTTTGTTGCAGGTATAGTTGCTGAGATGGCATCTAAAACAAAGCGAGCTGAAGAGGAAGAGAATCCGTTCATTCCTCCCCCGGTGGACCTGGATAAAATTCCCCTGGTCGATAAGGACCGGTTGATAGCCGATACCATTTGATGTTTCGACTTCGCTGATCTACAATCATGGCTCCGGGAAGTCTTCCTGGACCAGAGTGATGAGATTGGGCTCTAGGAGTCCAATTTGCCCTTATATCTGTTCCCCCAAATCTATAATTTCCCCGAGTTTGCCCTCCGCTGCCAGGTCCACTACTTACCCGACCAGAAATCCATCATGTCTTCATCCGGGGATGCTCTTTTCTTCATCACCCCTGAGGATATCGACCAGATGTTACAAATCACCAGAGCAGAATCTGCGTCCCCTTTTAACTTAGAAATCCTCACCGAGCTTTACCAGAAGATGACTTTCCCGCAGAGAGCTCAAATTTTCGAGCTGTTTCTTCCCACTTCCGCTCCTCTCCCGACCACCAGCCCCCCGTATCCTTCTTCCATGTTTTCCGTCAAAGGGAATCAGATTATTTCGGCTCTGTGTGCTCTACTGGGATACTACTCTGATCAATGGGTGGATGAGCCCATCCTGGTCTTTATGTCCATCTTCTCCAACGACGAACAACCAACCACGCAATTCGACTACAGCACATTCCTGGCCAATAACATTCATGAGCAGTTCGTCAATTTTGACACCGAAGCCATGTTCAGGTATTCATCCATTATGGCTTCCATGTTCCTCTATTTCCAAGCCGACAGGTTCAACTTCTCCATGCAGAAGATGGACGCCGACGGGAAGCCTCAGCCAGTCACAGCATGGACTTCTCTCCTGAAGCGAAATTCGGCCGAATACGAATTCACGACATTTATTGATCAGTTTTACCACCCTGTGGTAAATATGTTGAGTGGCATTCCTGAGCCGCGGATAAATGATGAAGTCTGGAGAGTTCTACACCTCTCGGAAAATGCAAAGACAGGGGACTGGTACTTGTATCAGAAACACTCCGAAATCCGAGTTTTTGGGTGCGAGCTGGCACCGTACAAGCTCCCGAGATACATACCGGTAAGGATTTTTGCACTGGAATACATTAGACAAATTATGAATTCTGATGATATTCACTTTATTGCTCTTAAAAAGAAGCAACAGTTGCGGATTAAAGGGAAGATAGGCTCTTTTATCTGCAATAGTAGGGACGCAGGTGATAAGCAGACAAACTGTCGAGGGAAATGAAATTCGTGACAAGTTTCACCTGGCATTATGATCCCTGTGGCATCATTTCTGAGATGAGAGTCAAGAATAAGAATGCTCCATATGTGCATGAGCCCAGGCCTGAAATCGAGAGATTTGCTAATCAAACAGAATGGGAGCCTGATACATTGGTGGACGTGGAACCAACTGTCGGGATGGAAGGGCAGGTACCCTCAACAAGTGCACCACCCGCGGCCACACCTCAGAATGCCAAGGAAAAAAGGCCCCGGCAAGAATCATCTTCCCCGGTAACAGAGCTGTCATCGGAGGAATTCAAATTGCATGCCAAAAAGCTGAGGACAGTCCCAGCGGCCGGCACGACAGTGGAGCAGGAGATCCCACCCACCACAGTGACTACTTCAGGGGCTAAACAACTCAGTTTTCCTTTCGGCTCCAGTCAGCATAAGGAAGGGTCAAAGGAGTTAAAGTCCTCAGATTCTCCATTGGATACTCCGACAAGCAAAACTAGGCCCAAGTTGGGCATTTTTGAAAAATATGACACGATCAAAAAGAAGAACCAGTCGCTCACCAACAACACTTATGCACAGTTCCAGAAGCAGTCATCCACGGCCCAGCATAGATTCCTTTCGGCATTTGATACAGAGAAGGGTAGGATGCATATGGCGTTCCTCCAAGCACAAGTTCTTGATCCAAAGGTGATATCTGATTACAAGAGGTCCATATTTGAGTTTCAAGCAAAGATGTGCATCCGGCGGATCATATGGATCTGCATAAGCAAACTGGGGAAATGATTTCCCACACTTTAGCCCGCGTTGAAAATTCCGCGTCAAAGTTTCGGATAGCTTTGAGCAACGCCCAGACCCAAGTGAAGCTAGAGAATATATCTTCCTTCGCTAAGGACAATAGGATAAAGATGTTGGAGGAACTGGTCCTCAAGATCGGTTATGACCCGGCTAACGTCAAAGCTGTTGAGGAGATGATCAAAAAGAAAAATGCTGACATAGCCGCTTTGAGAAAACAGCTGAAGCTCCCTCCAACAGAGGACCCACAGACAAAAGAAATAGCTGAAAGGGAAGGCGAAAAGGATGAAATGTTGAAATTACTCCTGGAGCAGAATGTGTAGTTAAAGGAGATGGAATCAGAGATGGAGAGACTGCTCAAGGAGAAAGAGCAGGAAAAGCCAATGGAAGGCATTCCATTGAGTGCTGTCCCAATTCCAACCACTACGGTGACAGTCGTTCCATCTACAACAACAGTTCCCCTTCCAGAAGGAGCTACTGACCTGGCCAAGTCTATGGAAAGAATGAACCTGCAAGAGTCAGAAATCAGCAGGCTTAAGAAAGAATTGGAGAATCTCCAGGAGCTGAAGACTTCCTTTCAGACCAGTCTGTCAAAGGAGAAGCAGGTGAACGAGCAGATCAGGAAGGAGTTGCAGCAGCTCCAGAAACAGACATTGGCCGGAAAGACCTTGGCTGAAGTGAAAGAACTTGTGTGGACGGATATCTCTAAGTCCATTAATGAAATCTGGCCAATGGTTCAAATAATGTTTGAACATAATGAGTTGCTCGAGAGGAGCAAACAGGCTGTGGAGAAAATCAGGACTGAACTGGGCGAAATGCCAGCCCAAGCTAATGAAATCATAAGGTTCCTAAATTCTAAGACCCGGGAGGAACTCGAGGAGTTGAAGATTGAAGATAGGACGGAAACCATATTGGAACTGAAAAGAGTTCTGACCAAAAGAGGTCTCATGCTTCAGCTAGAAGAGAAGATCCAAGTCATGGATCAAGGAGTGCAGAAGTACTTCCACAAGATAGATGCTCTGCAAAGGAAAGGCCTGCCCAGCATGAAGGTCATAAATGACAAATTGATGACGCTTCCCGATTATAAGAAAAGGTTGATCGAAGTGTCTAAGGACAGTTCTAAGTTCGCAGGAATACAGGCAAACATCACAGGAAGAGCCTTCATGGAAGCCTTGCAGTTGGATATCAGTATCCAGCATGAAATTAAGCACATTTTCGTCATCAAGCCTACATTTGCTAAGTACACAGACATGGACGAAGTGTACCGGAGATTGCTTAAAATCACAGTGCCAGGTCATATCAGATGGGAAGAACTATGTGATCTACTAGATTAGTAGATGAGCCGTCACTTCCAGTCAGCTGTCCTATCAGTAGAGGTGGCGAAGGCACCTCACCAACGACCTACCCCTGAAATTCAGTATACATTTGTGATGAATCATCAAAACGGTTCTGCTTAGTTAAGTTAGTTTTTCTCAAAATAGCATGAACACATCTTGATCAGTTATGACAGGAGCATATGTATTTTGTCTTATAAATACTTCTTTTTCCAATGTATTGAGGGTTGTTGATTTGCACACCCGATCGCTATCAAGCTGTATCATTTTTGAGATCCACCATTAATAAAGAAGAGGCGTTTTACAGGATTCTTGCGTATGTTCACTGGTGATGTGATTTCTTGAGTTAATGTTTTCTTCATCCGTATTTCATTTCGTTGTCTGAATCTAATCTTTATGAATAGCGTTATGTTGCAGGATTTATCTTTGATACCATGTTTCCGATTCTAGAGATTTAAGTGTTTATCTTCTAAATATCTTTAATTAAGAAATTCTTAACTGCTTGTTAGTGGGAGTTATTTTCCTCATCTATTCTTCCATTCATCATTTGAAATATTAAAGATCCAGTGAATGTATTACCTCGCCCTGGGGAAAACTTCTTTGGCATTTTTGGTTATTTCTCGGATTTGATTTAAAACAGACCCCATAGCCCAATGGACGTGTAGTTTGTCTCAACCAACTTTATAAACCCTTTACAACAAAACTAACGATTTCTTTAACTAGCCTAATATCTAAAAACAAACAAAGCTAAATCATATGGAGAGATCCCTCTCCGGAGTTGGAAGGGCTAGATCCCAGCTCTAAAAGCGGTTGGTTAAGGTTACCTTAGTAAATTCCTTCTTTTTTTCAACCTCTAGGAAATTTACCGAGTGCTAACAGGTTGAATCCATTCCCACGAAGAAAGCCATAGAGGAAGTAGTCATGAATTTTCTAGAATACCAAATCATAACTAGGTTCGATGTCCCTTCCAATATCACCACAGATAATGCCAAAGCTTTCATCTCATATGCTATGGTAGAATTTTGTTTCAAATATGGCATTGTCCTATCCCATTCCTCCAATTATTATCCATAAGGGAACGGATTAGCAGAATCAAGCAATAAAAATCTTATGAATATTTTGAAAAAGACCGTGGGGGAAAATAAGAAGTCATGGGATAGAAAAATCAAGTATGCCGTATGGGCGGACCGAATAACAACAAAAACCTCCACAGGAAGAAATGATTTTGAGTTGGTATATGGAATAGATGAAAAACTTCTTGTGAACCTCCAGATCCCTATCCTCTTCTTCACTCAACAATACGCTATAGATACAGAAGCAATTCAAGGATGAATTAACGAGCTAATATATCTAGATGAAACGAGGAGGAATGCCCTTGGTCAGATAGAAAGAAACCAGAAGAAGATAAAAAAACACCTTTGACCATAAAGCCAGGGAGAGAAACTTCGTTGAAGGAGATCTCGTACTGTTGTGGGATAAAAGAAGAGAGAAACCTGGTATGCACAAAAAGTTTGACAGTTTATGGACAAGTCCTTATAAAATCATGAGTTGTGCAGGTATGAACTCCTTCAACCTTGAGACCATGGAGGGAGAGGCCCTAAAGCTATCGGTGAATGCTTTACACATCAAGCGTTACTACCCTCCAACAACCTAACTTCACAGGTAAGTACAGGTAAGTAGGCATTCTTGCATTCGAGTATTATACCATTTGCATTGCATGTTAGTTTGTTTTCACATTCACATCTATTGATTGTTTTCTTTCAGTCTATATATATATATATGTATATGTATATGTATATGTATATGTATATGCATGTATGCATGTATGCATGTATGTATGTATGTATGTATGTTGGGGTGGCATTACCACCCCAATTGTGTTACTGATACTTCAATCAAGATCGAGTAGATCTACAGGTTATGCTAGAGATGCTGAGGTTCTCATGTGCTCTACGGTGAGCACATGTCCCCGAGTTGGAGCCAGATGTTATCCCCACTTTTTAGGGATAACTAGGAGATCATGTCTCGAGGCCCACAGGTCCTAGACATGGAGTATCGAGACAAAGATTGACATGAGCATGGCCTTGGAGGGCCCACCTTTTCTTCTTCCATCATCTTCATCTCGTCAGCAGCAGCAACATCCATCACCATCGTCTTGGTCCTGTATCAGAAGAGGTTCTTGCTCCATGAGGTAATTAGTCCAGGTATCATGGTATATGTCACTTTTGATCATTAAAACATTTAAATGTATGCATCTAATTCCTTTTATTTCTAATGACTGCTTGGATCTTACATTTGCCCACTTGACGATGTTTGGGGCGATTGACAGGATGCCCTAGAAAGCTTGTGTTTGTAGGTTTTGGTTTGCCACTGGGGGGATTTCTGAGAAGCCATCGTTCGCTCCCATCATAACACCATTGTTCCATCTTATCTCCTGCTCACTTATCCCATTCCCCTTGTCCGGGCATTGCATTGACCTATTTTCAGGACTGCACCTTACCTCATGGGAAGAAGGGGCTAAAGGCCTAGAAGGTAAAAGAAATCTGGTAAAAGATAAAATCCTAAGAATAAAACCTCGAGATGGTTCGCCCAGGGAACCCCAAGAAAGCAATAAAAGGCTTCTCAGCAAGAAACAAGAGGGACCCAAAAAAATAATAAAACAAGACCTAGTCAGAGGATAGGGGGTCTCATCATGAGCTAGCCTATTAGTTCCATGGGTACCTATTAGTATGGCATTGCCACCAGCTGGCTACCACGCCAGGGCAGTGAATCTTGGTTGCATGGCCAAGGGAAAGGGGGTCTCACCATGAGCTAGCCTTTTCATTTTTGTGAAAGTACTAGTGGGTAACACTGTCAACTCTGGTCACCATGCCAAGGCAGTGTTCCCTAATTAGCTCTTGAATAAAAAGTAAAAAAGAATAAAAAGAATAAAAAAAGAATAAAGGAAAGAATGGGCTTGGAAAAAATGCATCCATGACAAGGACAACTCTCCTTCTACAAAGGCACCCATAGGTAACGCCTTTGCATCCTTGGCCCTCACTGCACCCACATGCTTGGACATTCCCTAACCACACCACCAACTTACATGGCTTGGAAGAGGTATTTCTAGGAACTTTCCTTTTCCTGTGGACACTAGACCAATAGGACGCCTTCTCCTTTTCCCCAAACTTGTATTACAGGCTTGTGTAACGTCTTTGAGTTGTTAATTGATGTATTAGGGATTTTATGCATGTGTTTAATAATATTAATGATGAAACGTGATTGACATTGCTATGATCCTTGTGACTAATGAGCCCATGGAGGGCGTAGCCTTTGATGTACAGGACCATTCTCGACGGACAGGTACCATTTGGACCGGTACACATGGGGAGATGATCATTTCGGACCTCCATGGGGCTAAAGAGCCCATGAGATGGATGTTGAGACCCCATCAAGGGGTAGAGATGGGGCATAGTTTGACCAGAGTCTTTGCACCGAAGAAGAAGAGGACGTTCCACCAGAGGCACCCCGACACAACTGGATCTAGGGGGATTGATCCATTTTCAATGGAACATTGACTCTATATGTTCTAGGAAATCACCAGGAGGCTTATGAAATCACCATGAGCATGTTGGTAGATGGACAGGGTAGTTGGGACATGTGGAAGCTTGGAGGAGCCCAAAGAGGGCTAACGTCTTACTTTAGGAGGCTACATTTTCCCTAATAGGGGCTAACGTCACCCTAGAAAGGGGTGATGTATTACCTTTTGCTTGATTAGGGTTTAGTTTTTGCATTTTAATATAAAAACAATATGATTTGATATTTTGTCCTTTTTGGCCTTTTACCTGACCTAAAATGTAAAATTAGGTCAAGGTTTTGTATAAATGAGGGATTTTGACTCTCATTTTTTCATCATGACTCATTCACTCCATAAGAAGGTCTAAAATTTGCACCATATATTGGGTATTTGGCTGATTAAGTGAGGAAAGCTTGTTGAAGGAAGACATTTTTGGCATTTTATGGTGTTTCTCTTGAAGGAATGTGTTACAACTAGGGTTTGCATGGTTATTTCTTGGTGAATTGTAAGTATTTTTCTGCAAAACTTCTTGAATGAATGGTTGTAGTTTAATTTATTGCATATGTTTATAAATATTGTTGAATAAAAACCCTAGGGGACAAGCACAAAAGTAGTTCATTGTCTCATGTCCCCTGATAGAGAAATCTTTAGCCATTGTTGAGGAAAGAAAGAGCCTAGCCAATGAAGAGTGAGACATCCCTGGCCTAGGTCTACTATACTAGGGCTATACTCTTTCTAAGGTTTCTTGAAAGGCCTTGTTGTAGCAACACCTTATCTCATCAAACCCTATTTGTTTGGTTATATACTTTATCCTTGAGCTAGTCGTTTTTCCAGGAAGGAGGAGAGAGCACGAGGCCTTGCTGTAGAAACATCAGAGTGAGCCCCTCTCCCCTAGGGTTTTGATTTTGAGGCCTTGATCTAGGTAGATATCGGTGGCCACCCACCTTTTCTGACTGGCTCAAAACAGTTTTCTTGCAATTTTGGCAATTTACTATTTTTAGCAGGTTTTAACTTCCGGGGCCATTTTGAGGGCTTAATGAAGGTTTTTTGAGATCGAGGTTCTAAATGATATCCAAAGGCATGATTGAGCCCCCAAAATGAATCTCCTCGATGATACCTTTCCAATGAGCTATCACATGCCTAAAACATAGATCGTATGCAAAAGTTACGACCCCGGGAAGTTGATGTACTAACTTACCCAAATGGGGCCCACATGACTTTTGGCGCTTCATCTCCTAGGGTTAGGTTTTTGGATGTCTATGAATTTTGGCATTCTCGTCTATTGTAAAAAGGCCTCTAGAGCCTCATTGTAATCATCTTCTCACGGATGCGAGTAGCAGCCACATCTCTTCTCAGAGATAAGCTACCAGCGCCCTAGCTAGTTTATTTCCATTCTGTCTATAAGCATATTTCAGTCATTTGTTATTAAGGAAATGAAGTCTTATTTCCGCTGCATCTATGTGTTTATGTGTATTTATGTATTTCATTGTGTTCCTACATAAATCCAGATCAGTGGTATCAGAGCGGTCTACTCATTCTCGATCCTTCTTTGCATGTCCCCAACGAGATCAGGGTATAAGGAGTTGGGGCTCAATCTGGTTGAACCTTTGCAAGATCAGCCTCGCAAACCCCGATGACCGCCCATGGGGGAAGAAAAGAAATACGAGGGAGAAGGAGATCCTATCAAAATGTTGCTCAAGGAGGCCCTTGAGTAACAAAGGAACGCGATGATAGACAACTTTGCCCAGATTCTTCAACGGATTCCGACTGGCGGTGCATCGACATCCAGAAGCCACTCTGGAGGTGCCACTCCTTTTAAGGTACAAGTAAACTTTGACATTCCCATATTTGATGGCCAAATATATGCAGATGTCGTAGATATATGGTTGAATCTATTAGAAGGATATTTCTCGGTTCATGACTTTTCCGATCGAGAAAAGATTATTTTCACACTCCTCAAAGCCACCCCCCATGTCAAGGACTGGTGGGAAACCTACTCGGAGCAAGAGGGTGAGGGAGAACCCTATTTGTTCTTAGCTGCACCCACTTGAAATTATTTCCGAGATGCCATCAAGGAACATTATTATCCCGTGGGGAGCTATGAGGACAAATACATACAATGGACTACGTTGCGACAGCAAAGGGACCAAGATGTGCATGAGATGACGAATCTGTTTCATACCCTACGCACAAAGTTGCGTATCAAAGATTCAGAGAAACATTTGGTGTTAAAGTACCACAGTTGTCTGCATAGATACATTCAGGAGGAAATGGAGTTCCTCGACATCTCTTCACTTGGTGTGGCATACCGATATGCTGCCAAGATTGAGCAAAAGTTCAAACAGAAGAAGCGAGACTTTGGGTCTGCAAATCAGAAGCACAGGAAAGGTACTCCCAAACCACAAAAAAAAGGACCAAGCCAAGGTGGGGTAGCCCAGGAAAACCCGTCAAAGCCACAAGCAAAGAACAACACCACGAAGCCAAAAAAGGACACTGGGAAGTGGTGTGAGTTCCATAAGAGCTCCACTCACAACACAAGTGAGTGTCGGGCCAAGCAGTCACTGGTAGCCGAGTTGAAGGCTTCTGAATCAGATGCATGCTCTGAATTTGAATTAGAAACTACCAAGGGGAATGACAGGGGGAAGCATATTATCGATGCAAAGCCCAACGCCACCGTTGCCACCATGAATATCCAGAAGGAGGAACCAAAAGATCCAGAGGAGGCAGAGCGTCTCTTCCATTCCAAGATGTGGGTAAAGGGTTCCCTGTTGCAGTTCATTGTCGATAGTGGGAGCCAGAAGAACCTCATCTTGGTAGAGGTCGTGAAGTAGTTGGGCTTTCCGACCACAACACACCCACAACCATACACCATCGGGTGGTTGTACCAAGGACGGGACCTCTGCGTCAGTTGACAATGTCGCCTTCCCTACAACATCAAGCCCTTCATGGATGAGGTATTATGTGAAATTTCTCCTCTTGATGTTTCTGATGTATTATTAGGCCAACCGTACTTGTGGAAGAAACATGTTGTGTATGAGTCTAGGCCTCGTGCTGTTATTATCACTTTGGGCAATAAGTTGTACAGGATACCAGAGATAGCACCGCCTACCACCATCTCTTTGGTTACTGCAAAACAATGCAGTAAGCTCATTTCCCAAACCAGGA
>ML793045.1:226718-246982 GCA_009831015.1 Picea engelmannii
TCATCTTGTACTTGAACATTTAAGTGGGGTAAAAGGAGGTTTCCCCCTCGAAGAGGATTATTATCTGAAATTATCTATTTTTCAAGGCGTTGAGTACTTTTCCTGAGGTTTTTCTATGCTATATTGATGTTTGGTTCTTAACACAATAGAAGTCAGTGACGGATCCAACGAGAAACAGTTGACTGAGAGAAAGATGACCTCAGAGAAGGGAGGTGATGTGTACCTGGTGTTGACCTGTACACAGTCAGATCAAGATGTTTGGTTGATCGAATCAAGTGCATCCTATCATATGAAACCACATAAACAATGGTTCTGTGAATATGAACAATATGATGGGGGTGATGTGTTCTTGGGGGACAACTCGACAACCATAATTGTCGGACGGGAAAGAGTTCGACTAAAACTACAGGATGGGAGGAAAAGAATGCTTCCAGGTGTACTAAACATTCTGGGTTTGGCAAGAAACCAAATATCCATTAGCAAGATGAGTGATGCAGGTGTGCATACTCTGTTTCAGAAGGATTCATGTAAGATTGTCAGAGGTGCGATGGTCTTAATGAAAGGAGTTTGGATTGGTACCATGTACAAGTTGTTATGGAATGTCAACTCGACTGGATGCAACAACATCATTGCTCTTGAAATCGAATCGACTGTGACTTGAATTGACTCAATGTCGACACAAATTGGCTTGACTCGATCCAAGTCGGTTCAAAACGTCTTGACAAGACATGATGAACTCGATCCAACCAGGTTATGGCATGAGAGGATGGGACACATTGGAGAAAAAGGACTTTGAGCTATGAAAAGAAAAGGTATGGTCGAAGGTTTTCCTAAATGTGGGTTAGAATTCGACTTTTGTGAACATTGCATATATGGGAAACAAAGTCGAGTGAGGTTCCCATCTGGAGTGACAAGGGCAAATGGGATTCTAGAACTGGTGCATAGTGATGTGTTTGGCCCAGTTACAGTGCCTTCACTCAGTGGATCCATATATTATGTCTCCTTCATAGATGATTTTTCCAGGAATAAATGGATATATTTCCTGAGGAAGAAATCATAGATTTTCGAGAGATTTAAGGAGTTTAAAGCTCTCGTGGGAAACTAGACAGAGAAAAGGATTAAAGTGTTGAGGACTAAAAATGGTGATGAATTATGTGGAAAGGAATTTGATTAGTTATATAAGTAGTGTGGCATAACATGAAAAAATATCACACCATATACCCCACAACAAAATGGATTTTTCGAGAGAATGAACATAATGTTGATGGATAAGGAAAGGAGCATGCTCAGTGGTGTTGGGCTCACATAATAATTTTTGGCAGAGGTAGTTGAGACTATAAGATATCTGGTGAATATCTCTCCTTCGTTGGTGCTAGTTGACATGACTCCAAATGAGGTATGATCGGGTAAGAAGCATTTGGTGGCACATCTCAAAGTGTTTGGTTGTGATGCATTTGTGCATGTTCCCAAGGAGAAAAGGAGAAAGTTGGACAAGAAGGTGGTCAAATGTGTTTTCATAGGATACAAAGAAGGGATGAAAGGATATAAGCTCTGGGATCCTGCATCAAGGAGAACAATGTACAGTCAAGATGTGGTATTTAGAGAAGTCAAAGGTAAATCCAAGCTTGAGGAAGTTGGTCAGACCAAGAATAATCCTGATACAGTGTGGTTTGAACTGAGGAACGAAGAAGATGATTCAGGTGAGTCGATTGAATTTGAGGAAGAGGTGGAGCAAATGACTCGAGTGCTAAGGAGATCAGGAAGAGTAAAGAAACTAGTTAAAAGGTATAGTCCACTCGAATTTCATTCCGCATTCGTGTTAACTACCATCGATGATGAGCCCAAGTCATTTGGCGAGGCAGTCGAATCGACAAAGGGTAAACTCTGGAAGGATGCCATGGTCGAAGAGATGGAATCCTTGTATAAGAATGATACATGGGATTTAGTAAAGTTACCTAGTGGAAGGAAACCCGTCGATAGAAATTGGTTGTTCAAGAAGAATATGAATGTCATAGGACAAGTTGAGAAGTTCAAATATCGAATGGTAGCGAAAGGGTATTCCCAAGTCGAGGGAGTCAACTTCGGTGAGATTTTTTCCCATGTTGCAAAACTAACTTCTATTAGAGTACTAATGTCTCTAGATGCAACATTCAATCTGGAGATAGAACAAATGGATGTGAAGAAAACATTCCTACATGGGGACCTGGAAGAAGAAATCTACATGAAACAACCTAAAGGGAAAGAAAGAGTTGGTGTGCAAACTCAAAAAATCCCTTTATGGTGTAAAGCAATCACCAAGAATGTGGTACCAGAAGTTTGATACTTCCATCCTTAGTTTGGGATTTTTGAGAAGCAAAGTTGATCACTGCATATATTTCAAGGAAGACGGTGGGTGTTTCATATATGTAGCTTTGTATGTCGATGACATGTTGCTGATTGGAAACAACATGGACACAATAAAGGAGGTGAAAAAGCAGTTATCCTCCAAGTTCAACATGAAGGATCTTGGTGCAATTAACTTCATTTTGGGAATTGAGATTAAGAGAGATTGAGCCACTAGAAATCTCTCGTTGAATCAGATGAATTATATTGAAATAGTTCTGAAATGATTCAACATCTAAGATTGAAAAC
Source organism: Picea engelmannii (assembly GCA_009831015.1). Taxonomy (NCBI): domain Eukaryota; kingdom Viridiplantae; phylum Streptophyta; class Pinopsida; order Pinales; family Pinaceae; genus Picea; species Picea engelmannii. Next base: position 229,350 of record ML793045.1, read on the forward strand.
CGGTAAAGGTGCCAATTCCAATGGGAGCAAGGATTACTATTGAACAGTGTCCAAAGACATAGGAAGAGATAGAGGACATGGCATGTGTTCCCTATACAAGTGTGGCTTCTAGTCTGATGTATGTGATGGTATGCACTTAACCAGACATTTCCCATGTAGTGGGAGTGTTGAGCAGGTACATGTCGACACCTAGAAAGGAGCATTGGATAACTGTCAAGAGAGTATTCAGGTATTTGTGTGGAACAAAGGACTATGTTATATGCTACCAAGGAAAACCTAAAGGTGGCAATGGTAAATTAGATGTACATGGATTTGTCGATGTCGACTGGGCTAGATATTTGGATCGACGGAGGCCAACTAGTGGATATATCTTCCAGATGTTCAGTGGAGAAATAATATGGATGAGTAAGCGACATGTGGTTGTAGCCTTGTCGACAACAGAAGCTTAATACATGGAGGCCACTCATGGAAGCAAAGAATCAGTATGGATTCAAAGGTTGTGTTCAGGAATTGGGCTTGGGAAGAAATCTATGAAGGTAAGTTGAGAATATTTCTGGCAAAGAACCCTGCTTATCATTCAAAGAATAATCACATTGATTTACAATACCATTTCATAAGATATATTGTGGAAAGTACCAAGGTGTTATTGGAGAAAGCAGACATGTTGGAAAAAACAACAGACTCATTGACCAAGTCTATGAGTGTTGTGAAGTTCTCTTGGTGTAGAAAGGAAATGGGAATTGTTGCCCTGGGTCTGTGAGGGAAAGTTCAGGAATCTCCTGTTTCAGCAAAGAAGACAACAAGTGGGAGAATGTTGGGTTGTTATATTCTTTGCAGTGAAAGTCTAGACAAGGTGAATCGACTAACGGTCGAAGTCGAGGTATATCGAAAATAAGTCAAAGGTCAAGGAAGTTAACTGGGTAAATTCGAAGTCAAAGATATCAACAACAAGTCAACCGACAAGAGGTCAAAGTGCAGTTGTGAGACGACCTACTAGAGACTGAATGGAGGCTGACTGATAGTCAACTAGTAAACCCGACTTGGGATCGACTGTAACAAAATCCCAAGATTTGCGAGATTTGTAGCCAATGATATGCATGGATCTGTAATCATTTTGGGCTCCAATATTTAGGGTTTTTTCTGTTGTAAATCCTATAAAGAGGCATGTTGCAATGACATAAAGTTTGTTGTTGTAAGGTGATCATAGAATTCACTTTTGCAGGTTAATGCATGTGTAAGTGTAGGTTGTTGGTCATGCATATGTAAGACAAATTGGCTATAAGGTTGTTCTTTCCTATGCAAGAGGGTATGATGTTTATTGTGTCATAGGTGTGGACCAAGGTTAGACATGTAACCTTTTATTCCGAATGAATAAGAAAACAAGAGAGAAGAACGCTCAAAGGAATGTTGGTTTTCCCGATTAAGGGTTTCTAGGGTAAAATATCGATGTATTGTGTGATTGCTTATGTCATCTGTTTTCTTGATTAAATTGTTCTTCTCCTTTGCTAGGATTAGTGTGGAAGTGTCTTGCATTACCTGACACATCAATATGTTTTGTCTTTGAATGATAAGTTGGGTTATTTTCTAGGAAGATTTCACTATGACTATCACAATCTAACCATATTGTTGTACTAACCCAATACATGAACACAATATATGTAACCAGACTACTTCATCACTTTCATGAGTGAATTCGATGTATTCATCTTCTGTAGTTGAGAGTGCCACTATATCCTATATTTAGCTCATCCAACTGATTGATCCTCCAAATAGGTTAAACACATACCCACATGTAGATATTTTGCGATCCATATCTCCAACCCAATCTGCGTCAACATACCCATGTATGTCAAACATAATTTCCAATCATGGTCTTTCTTGGTAGAAAAATCCATAACTAGAAGTTCCACACAAATACTTGAAAACCATTTTATTATTGTCCAATGCTCCTTCCCTCGTTTTGACATATACCTACTCAAAACTACCACTACATGTGAAATGTTCAGTCTAGTACATACCATTGCATAAATCAAACTACTAACTACACTAGCATATGGAACATGGTACATGTCCTCTTCCTCTTCTTGTGTCTTGGGACACCGATCTATAGTTAACTTTACACCTACAGGAATATGAACCTTGAACGATTTACCTTCCTGCATATTAAACCTATGTAATATAGTCTCAACATATTTTCTCTGATTCAACCAGAGTTTTCTATTTACACGATCTCTTTTAATCTCCATTCCTAGAATGAAGTTAGCAGCATTGATATCTTTCATGTCAAATTTGGAGGATAGTTGTGATTTCACCTCCTTGATAACATCCTTGTTATTTCCTACCAACAACAAATCATTGACATACAAGACTACATAAATGAAGTGATTACCAACCTTCTTTGAATATACGCAGTGATCAACCCTGCTTCTCACAAATCCCAGTCCAAGGATGTATGTGTCAAACTTTTGGGACCACATCCTAGGTGATTTCTTTAGACCATATAGTGACTTCTTTAGCATAGAGACCAACTCTTTCTTTCCTTTCACTGCAAATCCTTCTGGATGATTCATGTAGATTTGTTTTTCCAGTTCCCCATGTAGGAATGTTGTCTCTACATCCATCTATTCTACTTCAAAGTCAAAAGCAACAACAACAGATAAGATAAATATAATAGAATTTAACTTGGAAACATGAGAAAAAATTTCACCAAAGTTAATTACCTCTACCTAGGAATAACCTTTGCTACTAACTGATATTTGTATTTCTCCACTTTTCCTTCTGCATTCAACTTTTAGTTAAACACCCATTTGCTTCCAATGACCTTTCTTCCAGTTGAAACCTCAAATAGATACCATGCCTCATTCTTATCCAAGGCATCCATTTCTTCAACCATGGCCTTCTTCCAAAGTTTACTATCCTTTGAATTCATTGCTTCCCTCACAATTCTGGGATCATCATCAGTAATAGATAAAGTACAATTAGCACGAAAATCAAGTGCACTATACCTTTCTGGTTGCCTTCTTTCTCTCGTTGATCTCCTCAATATTGGAGTATGAGGTTCTTCTTCTTCTAATTCATCTTCTTTTGTTGATTCAGATTTTGCATCATCCAACTCAAACTCTATTTTCTCTGGTTCTTGCATTGGTAGGAATTCTTGTTTGGGAACATCTTTAACCTCTCTAAAAAAACATCCCACTGTAAACAATCTTCTTAGTTTTTGGGTTCCAGGTCTTATAACCTTTCATACCATCTTTATAACCAATAAAGATACACTTTTCAACATTATTATCCATCTTACTCCTATTTTCCTTTGGAACATGTACATAAGTATCTTAACCAAGAGAGGGTTTCTTACCAGTCCATACCTCGTGAGGATTTTTGTCCACCAGCATTAATGAGGGTGATCTATTTATCAAGTAACATGCAGTCACCATTTCCTCTTCCCAGAATTCATGTCCTAACCCAACACCACTTAGCATGCTCCTTGATTTTTCCATCAACATCATATTCATCCTTTATGCAACTCCATTTTTTTGAGGTGTGTATGGAGTATTATTCTGTCTTTCTATATCACACTTCTTACAGAACTCTTCAAATTCATTTCCATAGAATTATCCACCATTATTTGTCCTCGACACCTTTATTTTATTCTCTAGATGATTTTCTACCAGAGCCTTAAACTATTTAAATTTATCAAATACGTCATATTTCTCCCTAAGAAAATAAATCCATGTGTTCCTTGATAAATAATCTATGAATGAAACTTAATACACATATTTACTTATTGATGGAACAATCACAGGTCCGAACACATCAATGTGTATCAACTCTAAGATCCCCTTTGCTCTTGTAGCACCAGATGTGAATCTTACTCGATTATGTTTACCATATATGCAATGTTCACAGAAATCAAAATCCAGGGTGCATCTAGACATAGCTTCAACCATACCTTTACTATGTAGTGTTTAAAGGCCCTTTTCTCTAATATTTCCCAATATTTAATGCCACAACATGGTCTTCTTTCCAGGGCCAATATGGATCATATATTCTTTATTTCTCTGCTTAGAGAAAATATAACTGTTACACCCATCAACATAATTTCTTCCCAATAACTTGTACAGAGTTCCACACCGAACTCACCTCATCAACACCATTTCTCATACCATATTGCAAGTTCCCTTTCCCAATAAAGTATCCACACATGCATCATCCAACTTACTTACAGATATTAGGCTCCTGGATAGATCTGGAATGTGTAGAACTCTAGGAAGATTTCTAATCCTTCCATATTTCAACAACAACTTAACCCTTACATGTCCTATGATGTTGAATGTCTAGTCATCTTCTAGGAAGACATCACCACCATCATATTTTTCATATTCATTGAACCACTCCCTATGAGGAGTCATATGAAATTATGCACCTGAGTCGACCAACCATACATCATGATTTTCATGTGTACCTGCATATGTCATGTAAACATCACCTCTTTATTTTGTGGAGTTTTTCACCTCTATGGAAGATGCATCATCATATCCCTTTACTTTATCAAATTTCTTAGACCTGCAATATTTCTTATAATGTCAAGCTTTACCAAATTTCCAGCATTTCCTCATATATATTCTTGGGAATTTAGACCTACCTTTAGATTTAGATCTCCCCCTCAACGACTTATTTGTATCTCTATCTTTGGGATGACCTCTTACAAATAAAGAATTTCTACTATGACTATCCATGCTTTTCTACCTCATCTTTTCTAATAAAAAGGATGAAATTACATCCTCATACTTCAATGAAGATTGAGTGGTACTACCAATTGCTACAACCATATTATCCAAGGAGTCTGGAAAAGAACATAACAAATTAATACACTTATCTTCTTTTGCAAGCGTAATATTAATATATATAGGTTGACTTACTAGAGTATTGAAGGAATTTAGATGCTTTGTCATAGAATCTCCATCTTCCATCCTAAGATGATACAACTTCTTTTGAAGAAACAACTTGTTTACCAATGATTTTGACTGATACAAATTCCCCAACTTTTCCCATAGTTCATTGGCTACAGATTCTCCTGACACATTCAATAACACTGAATCAACTAGGTAGAGTCAAATCATACTCCTTTCTCTTCTATCTAGCTTCTCCCAATCTTATTTTGACATACCAGTAGATTGAGTACTAGTAGTTTGTGTACTAGTAGTTTGTGTACCAGTAGTTTATGTAATAGTTGTTTGTGTACCAGTGGGTCATGTACTAAGATCCATAAGAATCCATTGTTATTTTTCTACAAGAAGTTCCTCCATCTTGAGATTCCATAAATCAAATTTTTTACCATTCAACTTCTCAATATCGATTCTAGAACTGCTTTCCATTATCTTTCAACATACGAATCACCATTGCAAAGCTCCAATTGAACACAGGTTTATTATAGACCCAAGATAAACTTGATCTATCAATATTGATCCAAACCCTTATTATAAGACTAATCGGTAAGTGCGGACACAAACAAATCTCCCTAGTTTCACCATGAAACTAGAACAAAACAAGACAAAATATAAAACTTTCCCTAAGTTTCAATTATCAAGCATACTAACTAACAAGAGATAAATGACATACCTTTTAAATGTCATTTGTCTTTGCTAGTGTCATCCTCTCTCCATTCCAAGGCTTATGGGATGTTGAACCTGTAAAAAGACACAATCCAACGAAGTGAAAGAAACAACGTATACTCAAAAAAACCTATGTATGTGATCAAGGAGTCATACAATAAAATAAGATCAATTTTATGGGAAAGAAATATATTATTGTATTAGAAATATGAAAAGGAGAATACAAATAGATGCCTTGATGTTGTAAGGTCCCTTCCAATAGTTCCTTGCTTCCCACACACTTCTGCTCCAAGGATTCTGAGACTGTAAGTTTGAAGTACTAACAATTTAACTTGACAACATAAATCAGAAGTCTATCAAAACTCATCAAGCTAATTCCAAAACCCAATCAAGCTAACTTTTCCAATGAGAACTCCTCTCCTTTTATAAGCTGAAAAGGATAGGGTGAGGAGGTTAGGATGATCCCATGAGATCATGGATGTGACTCAGATCCAAACCGATCAGAGGCCACCTCACCCTTGAAGCTTCTCTTCTATAACTTTCGAGAAATTCCTCTTTTTCCTATGTATGAAAAATTGTCGCACCCTTAAAACTAAGCAAACTACGACATCATCGCAGGCTACCATGCTGAAACCTATGATGATTCTAGATCGTTGCACCCTCAACACTGAGCAAGGTGCGACGTTCCCACTTTATGAGGTTTTTACAAAGGCAAAGATAACTTCATTTCTCAGGAAAAGTTCATCTTCATTCTTTCCTCAGGAATTCAGGCCATTGATCCTTCTAAAGACAAAGGATAGGTTTACATAATTAAAATTCATAGGGGTGATGAAAATAATGCGTAAAAGAGATCCCCCCAAAGTATGAAGTTAGAACAGAGTGATAGATGAAATATTTTGTCGAGTGTGTGTAGGGAACAAGGAACACCTCGGTTGAAAACCTGCCAACAAACAAGGAAATACAGTACAATAATATATCATCACTAAGGTAGGCATTCCCATACTCATAATACAAATGACTCAAAGAATAAATGCCGACATGCAAAGATCCATGTCAAGTAATACAGGTCATGGCCACCAAACATACATTGTGGATCCATGCCATTATGACTCAAATCTGAACATAGCCACCAAAAATACACTGTGGATCTATGTGTTAAAGACTCAAATTTGAACATAGCCACGAGACATACATAATGGATCTATGCAACAGTACAATATGAATATACTCCAACGTAGTCTGAATCTGTCAGAAAAGATCCAGGGTCTTCATCTCCACCACTCTTTAGTACGAATCTGACCATGCGAATAGATGTGCTGAAGTCAAACATGGTAGAAACCACTTGATTATCAGTCATTAGTGTATACTGTTAACAAGTACGAGGGAAATCACCATTAATGTCAATGACTCCCAAGGTACACTAGTACAATCCAACGGGTGTGAATTTGTGAGTTGAAGTCGAACACTCGACGAAATCTCCTGATCAGGGGTCAATAATGAAAACCCACTGTCGAAATCGAGGAAACCTACCATTGAGGCATGCAAGTTCCAAGGTACCAATAAGTTTCTAAGTCTAATTCCTAGATAATGAGTTGAATTCGACAGGAAAATACTCGTCACATGAGGGCCTTAATGTATCCCCCATCAATGACATGAAGTAGGTAACAAGATTTGAAGTAGATCAGAGTAACAAATGATTCAGGAATGACTCAAGGAGAATCGATGCAATAGAAGGCTTAAGGATTGCGGAAATGGTCAACGCAATAGAAGGATTTACGGGTTGAACTTCTCTTTGAACATATTGATGACACGACAACTGTCTTGGAAACACTGACTCAACAACATGGATCGTAGACCAAATTGTAATCTTATAAAGGAGTATGATCAAGAGACAAGTAGGTTTTCCAACCTAGACACAAAGCGAGTGAAAGGGTGTCATGTTCAAAAGAAACTCTTCCATAGAATACAGGTTTAGATACATTTCTTTCCCAATTTCCCCCCCACCATTTCTGGCGAGTACCTCTTTATTTTTACACAAGCTTGAGGAGGATAACATATGCTTGAATTGTAAGCTCATCCTTCATATGAGTCCTTCGGAGAATATTTAATGAAACCTAGGAAGGAGTGGTTTGGTCCCATATGGGACTTTCGATGTTTGTTTTACGAGTCCAAAGAAAGTAAAATCAGTGGTTTTTCATATTTAGAGAGTCTGAAAAATACTTAAAGAAAACTCCAAAATGTGTTTTTTCATAAATTAGTCTAACGAGACCGAAAAAGAGATAAACTACTTCTCACCAGACATTTTCTTCAAATACTTTAATGAGCATGAAAAGAACAAGATCGCTCGACAATCTTTTCATGTTTAGAGAGTCTGAAAAGAGCTTAAATGGAACTTAGGGGGTTCCTTTTTCGTATAACCTTTACGAGTCCGAAAAAGTGGTAAAAGTTTACTCGATTACATTCTCCTGTATTTATGAGCACAAGAAAGAACAAAGACTAAGCTCGGGATTGTTTTCATTTTTACACAAGCTTAAAACAAAAAAAAACTATGCTTGGGATAGATTTTATTTTTACACAAGCTTAAAAACTAAACAAAACTATGCTTGGACTTGGTTTCATTTTTACACAAGCGTGAACCAGAGGAAACTATGCTTGGAACTGGTTTCATTTTTACAAAAGCGTGAACTAGAGGAAACTATTCTTGAGGTAGGTGGTTTCATTTTTACACAAGCTTGAACCAAAGAAAACTATGCTGGAGGATCCCCAATGTATAATCCAGAGATGGTTGGTTCTTAGCCCCTAGCTTAAGAAGCTAGTGGCTTAACTTCAGCATGAAGTCCAAAGGTTGTAAGAATTACCCCCCAAACTTCATTTCATCCAATTACAAAGGTGGATTAAATGAAGCTTCAAATACTAGACGAAGGACTTGACTCAAATAGAGAGGGAGAAGTTGTTTCATTTTTTAACAAGCTTGACACAGGATAAGAAATATGCTCAAGAATCCAGGTTCAATCCCTAGACCTTTGTTTCATTTTTTAATGAGCTTGACATGGGAGAAGAGCTATGCTCGTAACCTCTGTTTCATTTTTCAATGAGGTTTCCACAGAGACGAAAAAACTATCCTCATGGATGGTTTCATTTTTTAATGAGCTTGAAATTAGAAAACCATGCTCAAATTTGGTTTCATTTTTTAATGAGCTTGAAATCAGAAAACCATGCTCAAAGATGGCTTCATTTTTTAATGATCTTGAAATTAGAAAACCATTCTCAAAGCTCTCTTCTTGATCATGGATTCCAAGAGGATAGTGCTCTAGAAGGACACCATGTCAAGGGACAAAACTCGGTCATGGCCTCCAAGAGATCTTCACTTGACAAAAGAAACACACTATGGAAGGAACACATGTCGAGGGTCGTGATAGCGGTAAGGAGGTTAGGCTCCAATAGCCCTACCGAAGAGATCACCATGTCAACTATCGAATCCAAATCATAAGGGATTGAGCGTACAGTGAGAGGATCATCTGCATCGGCAGCTGAAAGCATGGGAGACAACACCACATAATTGACATGTGGTGAGGGAAATACCATATGCATATAAGAACCATTTAGGGAGGTCATTGAGTTGATGGTCAAGTCAAGGACAACAAACGAAAGTTGATCAATAGTCACAATTCTTCGATCGTGAGGAAAATATATCACACATAAAAGAGTGGACACAATATCTTTCATGGCATATATATAATATCCCCCAAGGAATAAATCAAAATCCAAGGGATCGTGGACTACCATGACGTCAATAATGATATTTTCCCCTCCCAATGTTATGGGAAATTGAGGAAAGAATCCTAAAGGTTGATTGGTTCTTCTGTTGAAAGCTAACAGATTCTGGGTAACCAACACAAGTTCAGGATAACCCAAATCTTTCCAAGCAATAGATGAAAAAATACTAACAGACAAACCTTCATCTATCAACGTTTGAGGAACATCTTGACCACAAACCTATACTGTAATATTGAAAGGAATGTGAGAGGGAAGATGAGGTCCAATTAGTGCACCCCAATAAAAAAGGATGGCCTCATTACTTGGAGGGGTTTCCCTAGGAGAAGGGGGAATACCCCCAAGCACGATAGTGTTTGTATCAACGAGAAAAACTTTAGTAGCATCAAGTTTACTCTCTAGCGGGAGAGTAGGATTGACCGATGACGAGATCAAATCAATCAATTGGGTTACATTATCCAAGGGGAGAATGGAGCCGATGGGTGGAAACAGATCGACTGCTTGGTGTTAGGACCCTGAAATGCCCCTTTTTCACTACACCTTTTGATCATTCAACCTTCTCATTCCTAAGCTAAATGACTATTATAATGAGCACCAAGACCCTTTTTCCCAAGGTACGAACTATTCATCTTGCTTTTATGTTTTCATTTACTTAGCATGTTTGATTGATAACGTTCACATATTTTACCCATGAAATAATTTAACTAATGATCAAAGTGTTAGAACAACCCACTTCAAGAAACTCGTTGTTGTCACAGCTATGCGCAATTCTTGGAAGTTTTTACAGGACTTCTACAATAGATGCCCATCAATCCTGGAAGCCGTTACATGACTTCTGCAACAGACTCCCATCAATCCTGGAAGCTGTTAAACAACTTCTATGATAGAAGCATGTTAATCTCGGAAGCTGTTACAACAGACACCACCAGTCCTATTGTGATGCGACTGCTGCAACACCTGTTGATTAGAATGATGGCTCACGGTGTTGATGAAGGAGAATTCAAGATTTGTTATTAATGATATCTAACGAACAACCTGAGAATCGGGGATTCTCTAGACTGCTCTGTTTCTGAACACTGATTGACTCTGACTTTAAATAACAGAGCTTTTGTAATGTAAAGGTTGTTAGTCTTTTGGCTTGAACTGAAGAAAGGAACGATTATTGTACACAAACATCTTTTTGGCAATTGAATGAAGAAGTGGATTGAATTTCTTTAGTAGACTATAACCTATCTTTTGAGTGGATTTAGTCAGAAGGAAAGGGCCCACCTTCCTCACCGATTCCCCTCTATTTTGAATTCTAGATTTAGTTGTTTTCATTGCAAATGGTTTAACTATTAGATATTTCTGAATACAACTGTTGTTACAGTTTAGTTCCTTCTTGGTAAATGCGCATAGACTTGTCTCATGAGAATTAGAAGTCAGTTGTTGTACATGGTTGGAGAATTACTTTTCCTTTTTCTACATTAGGTTAAAATCTTACTTTGAAGAATTAAGAGTGTGAAGTAGCTTCTTGCAATAAGTAGATTTCCCTTCAACAATAATATAGAATTTCTTCCTGCAAAAGTAAATTAGAAAGTTAGATTAAGGTAGACAATTAATGGTCTTTTGTAGATTCATCAGTTTAGATTGCAATTATGATTTTAATTCTGTAGCACTCCAACTGTATCAGCACAATTGTGTTAGCAATATTGTTTGTTTGTTTTGGTGAAAATAACTTCCCTACTGCAATTAGATTAGAGATTCTTTCATAATCTAGCATAGACTATGCATAATTATCTTGAAATAACAGACTTCCCTGGGTTAACAATTCATATTGAACACTTTGATTTTCCATTCAATTAGACAATTAAAGTTCCCAACATTTTGGTGCCATTGCCAGGGAAGATAATTGTAGATTTTGGTAAGCACACTAGTTTTTTTTTTTTTAGGAATGAATAGTCTGCATGAATCACCAAATGCAAGAATGAACCCCCCAAAATACTGACATTGCAGGCACCAGAGGATGTGGAGGAAGAAATCCTAACATACTTGGAAGACAAAACATTGTTGATGAGATTATAGCTAGAATAGACTCTTATTCAGGATCCATTTTTTTCCCCGCCAATCCTCCAAGAGGACGTGATCCACAGTCAACAGAAACACCCCCTCTCGAAACATCATTCTCATCAAGGGCTGAAGCTGAAGTTGTAGATGAAAGTGAAGCTGAAGATTTGTCACCAACAAATCAGCAAGCAACACTGGAGAACAATGAGGATCAAGGCAGTATAGCCTCGAATCAAGAAAACCTAGAAGAAGTTGTTTATTAGATCAACGGCCAGATAGTCACTAAGGAAGAGTTGGGCATTGTTCATATTGAGTGGGGGGAGAGAGAACATATGGAGAATCAAGGGGATAATGAAGAAGAGCTCTACCAAGAGAATCCACAGAACAATGAGGATCAGGTAAACAATGAAAACACTATCTCTACCTTGTTTTTTCCTAGTTTTTATGTTCCCACACGAGGGATGGCTCCTATGAAAAACATACCTCTCTCAGCTCTCCCAAATTTTCATGGATTATCTACTGAAGTTCCGGATGAGTTTCTATTTTAATTTGACATTTTGTGTATGTTACACATTATTTTCGTCATCCCTATGATCGTTAATGATGTAAACCTATATGTTGCCTTCAGAGGGGTCAGTAGCCTGAGTTCCTAAAGAGAGAAGGGAGAAGAAATTTTCTTGAGAAAAGAAGTTGCATTTTCCTATGTAAAAACCTTATAAAAAATGAAGTTCGTAGGTTGCTATATAGGCAGAGTGCGAGAATGACCCATTCTCGCAGGTTGCACTATAGCTAGTGTGCGAGGTGTTCGCAGGTTGCTCTATAGCTAGGGTGCGAGAATGACTACACGTGGGAAAAATGAGCATTTTCTCGAATCTTCTAGAAGGAGAACTTCTATGGTGAGGTGGCATCCGAATGGTTTTGATATTACTCGCTTTCATGATTTAGTGGGATCATCCTAACCTCCTACCCTTATCCTCTTCAACTTATAAAAGGAGAGGAGTTCTCATGGAGAAAGTTAGCTTGGGTTAGCTTGGTTTGTTCTTGAGCTTGTTAGCTTTGGCTTGGTTAGAGTGGCTTTGAGATTTTCTTTATCAAGATAGATTGTGAGTAGCTATCAAATCTATGGTTTCAGAATCCTTGGAGCAAGAAGTGTGTGGGGAACGAAGGACAGTTGGAAGGGACCTTACGACATCAAGGCCATGGTTGTAATCTCTCTTTCACATTTAATATGATACAGTAATATGATTCTTTCCCATAAAGCTAATTCCACTTTATTGTATAACTCCTTGATCATATACATAGATTCACTATTGAATAGATTGTGCTTTCTTCACTCCACTGGTTTGTATTGTTTTGGTCTTGACTGTACGAGAGCACTGGAGCGAAGCAGGAGCAACAAAGACCAAAGGAAGCGATCATAAAGTATGTAACTTGTTCTTCCTTCCTAGTTCATTCAATGGTTAAAATCTAGGGAAAGAGCCATGTTCTATTTTGCTTTGTTCTAGATCCAGGTGGATCTAGGGAGATCGGTTTGTGTCCGCACTTACGGATCTATCCAATTACAAAATTGGCGACTCCGTAGGGGAACGGATTGTTTCCTAGTTAGTCTAGTTCCCTTGCTTGTTTTCTGGTCTCTGAGTCTGAGGGATATCCATCAAGACTCTCTGGATTTGAAAGTTCACTCAAAAATTTTGTCCTTTTTTCCAAATTTTGTGTTTACAGACATTCTTGCACTGTACCCTTTAGTGGCCTGCGAGAATCATCTGAGTTCACACCCTACTGTGTAATCTAGTGTGAGGTGTTCGCACCCTACCTGTGTCTAGCCTGCGCACTCCACTGATGTTCGCACTGCACCCTATAGCTATGCTGGGAACCCATTTGAAATTTGTGTTTGGAATTAGGATGTCCTATTTTTTGATGCCCAGTTTTTCTTTGATTAGCTGGATTGAACTTTTGGAGCCTATATTGATCTGTTTACCGTTTGCTTGACATTCTTTGACTTGCTTATAGCCATCTTTAGTTTGTTTGATTTTGAAGGATTAGTCTCTTGCTTTGAGTGTCTTTCAATTACAAAGCATGTGTTTTCTTTAGAATTGTTTAGGGAAAGATCAGATTTCTTCTGAATAGTTCGCTTTAAAAGAAAACTTTTAGTTTGGGTTTTGTTGTTTTAAGAAAGTTCATTATTGCTTTTAGTGAAATTTTTGAAACAAAAAGATTTAATTTCTTGCTTTATATTAGATTGGGGGCATACTTGCATTTGAAGTAGAGAAATTTCATGATTGATATTGATGAGTGCAAATTTTTTTTGGGACATCGTGCATATGGGAATGATAAATGTTTTCTCCTTCTCGTAGCATAGATTTCATCGAAATGAAAAGATTGCATCTTCATATCTTTGAATAATTTTTCGAGTCAGTTAAAACACCATATTGTCCATGCCATCTTCCTTTTGAGTAATAACAGTCATAAAATAAAGCGCTTATAAAAATTGATTAGACATTTTTATCTTTTCTGGTAGCAAACCTATATTAGATTAGTTGTAGGGCTTTGGAATAGGTGTGAAAGATAACTTTCCAAAGCTGCAAACAAACATAGTATCCTATGATAGGGAGAGTTAAATCCACCTACTACATTTTGTCCTGGGAAGCCCTTCTCACACAAGGGTCAAGCACTAGGTCGCCTTGATGTTGGCAGAGTTACTCACCCTGCTTTGTTGACATCAGTGTAGAGATTGCATGTATTACGGGGGTCACTCGGAGGTATACCCACAATGATGAGTGGAAGCCTTTTGAGTTGATTGCGGGATAGATAACCTGCCCTTGCGTGTGGATCAGACTGTCGACTGTTCCCCCAGGCTTTATTGTTGTTGGTGGTAACCTTAGTGGCCTATCTCTCTAGGTTCTTTACACGAGGTGACTGTGGAGGGGCAAGTCTTCACAGTACCTCGAATCGACGTTGGCCAAACTCACTCGGGCTCCTTGGAGGGTATACCCACGATTATGTGTGGGAGCTTGCACCAGGGTGTAAGTCCGTTAAGCAGGTCATCAATGTAAATTTTGCACCCGCTCTATCTCAACCCCTTCTTACTTTGTTCCCGCGACATTGGATTTCATCACCAACTAGTGCGTTCATTGTGAGAAGGTTTTGTTTGCTTGCTTGCTTACTAGATTTTTCGCGTTTGCTGTTTGTTTTTCTTACAGGACTGTAGATTAGATTTTTGTTTTTAATGGCGTCAGTTCCCGAAATGACCAATGAAGGAACCTCTACTCCAAGTGAACCTTTTGTTTTTCCTTCTTATGGAAACATTGGTCCTCCTCACATCGCTACTTTGAGCCTTCCAGGTCTCACAATTGGATTACCGGTGTGGTTGTTTTCCACTCAGGTAATCCCGAATGTAGTAAGTGCTTCGGTCGTAAGCACTTCCCCCCAATAACATCAACCTCATGTTGATCCTTCACCTTCTTCACCAGTAAGTTCTTCTTCGCCTTCTTTGCTTGCAAGGTCGCCTTCCGTTCCATATTCTTTGTCGAGCGAAAGTTCTGAAGCTAGTAACTTGGTGAATAAGAAGAAGAAGAAAAGGAAGAATAAGAAGAAGAAAATTAAGCAAGGATACAAACTTCCAACCACTGTCAAACATGTTGGAAAACAACCGGTTACTGTTAATCGTGCTGGGAGTGTTGATGATGTCAAGATCACCCAAACAACCCGTAAGCCCAAGTACCCTTGCAGGCTTTGTAAGGGTAGCCATCTTCTTAAGGATTGCCCTGGTCTATCCAAGGTTATAGAAGCATGGTCTACATGCCCTCACCAACCCATGTCGTTAGCCTCTGAACAACATGCTGATGACCCCCCGTCAACCAGTCATGATATGGTTGGGAAGAAGAAAAGTAGAGTCAATTTCCCGTGTATGTTATGCAAAGGTAGTCATCTCACTCACCTTTTCCCTTGTATGGATGAAGCCTCGAAATTACTGGAAGACATGACTATTTCACAGCCTCAACTTCCAGCTACTTATCGTAAGCTTTCTCTCAACCCTCCAATAGTTGATGGAATGATCACTCCGGTCCCGTCACCGGTCAATCCGGTTGATCATGTCGTCAATCTGGTCACGTCTTTAGTTGAACCAGTTGACAAAGTGGTTGATCTGATACCTTCCTTGATCAACCCCACTCTCCCGTTAGAGAATGAAACTCAAGCGGTCGATCTGTTTCCATCTGTCGACCCCATTGTCTCCTTGGAGAATGAAACTCAAGTGGCCGCTTTGCTCTCTCCATCGGTTGATCCTACTCTCCCGCTAGAGAGTAAACCCGATACTGCCCATGTTTTTCTCGTTGATAGAGACTCTACCATGTTAGGGGGTATTCCTCCTTCTCCCGTGGAACCCCCTCCAAGTAATGATACCATCCCTTTTGATTGGGGTGTGCTAACTGGATCTCATCTTCCCTCTCACATTCTTTTCCAGATTACAATACAGGTTTGTGGTCGGGACGTTCCTCAAACATTGATAGATGAAGGTTTGTCTGTTAGTATTTTGTCCTCTATTGCTTGGCAAGCCTTGGGTTGTCCTCCACTTGCGCTGGTTACGCAGAATTTGTTAGCTTTTAACAGAAGAACTAGCCAACCTTTAGGGACCCTTCCTCAGTTCCCTGTAACTTTGGGAGGGAAAACTGTCTTCATTGATGTCATGGTAGTCCAAGACCCCTTGGATTTTGCTTTACTCCTTAGGCGAGATTATGTCTATGCCATGAAATCTATTGTCTCTACTCTTTTTTGTGTGATATCTTTCCCTCATGATGGACGAGTTGTGACTGTTGATCAACTTTCATTCATTGACCCCACCTGGATTGCCTCCCTGAATGGTTCTTGTATGCAGACAGTATTGCCCCTACCACAGGTCAATTATGTGGCGTTGTCACCCATGGCTTCAACTTCTGATGACTTAGATCCAGTAGTTGACATGGTAATCTCTTCGATAGGGTTGTTAGAGCTTGATCTCTTTCCTCCTGTCGACACGGTGTCCTTCCAGAGTGTGTTTTTTCCATCAAATGAAGACCTCTTGGAAGCCATGACCGAGTTTTTTCCCTTGACATGGTGTCATTCCAGAGCATTTTCCTCTTGGAATCCATGATCACGAAGAGGTTTCGAGGATATTTTTTGCGTCTCTGAGGCAACCTCGTTAAAAAATGAAATAGAGGTCTTTGGGCATAGTTTTCTAATTTCAAGCTCGTTAAAAAATGAAACCACCCAAGGATAGTTTTTGCGTCTCTGTGGCAACCTCTTTAAAAAATGAAACAAAGGTTATGAACATAGTTCTTGTTTCTATGTCAAGCTCGTTAAAAAATGAAATAGTTTTCCCCCTCTCTTTTTGAGTCGAGTACTTCGTCTAGTATTTGAAGCTTCATTCCATTCTCCTTTGCAGTTGGATGAAACGAAGCTTGGGGGGAATTTGCCTCAGCCTCTGTACTTCATGCTGAAGTAAGGCCACTAGCTTCTTAAGCTGGGGGCTGAGTACCAACCATGTGTTGGGAAGGCGCAAGCATAGTTTCCTATGGTTCAAGCTTGTGTAAAAATGAAACCACTTTCCTCAAGCATAGTTTCCTCTGGTTCAAGCTTGTGTAAAAATAAAACCAGGTTCAAGCATAGTTTTGTTTAGTTTTTAAGCTTGTGTAAAAATAAAATCTATCCCAAGCATAGTTTTTTTTTGTTTTACATCTTGCATAAAAATAAAAACAATCCCAAGCTTAGTCTATGTTCTTTCTCATGCTCGTAAATACATGAGAATAAGTTACCGAGCTTAGTCTTTGTTCTTTCTCATGCTCGTAAAATAGTGAGAATGTAACCGAGTATACTTTTATCACTTTTTCGAACTCGTAAAGGTTATACGAAAAAGGAACCCCCTGGAGTTCTCTTTAAGCTCTTTTTAGACTCTCTAAACATGAAAAGATTGCTGAGCGATCTTGTTCTTTTCACGCTCGTTAAAGTATTTGAATAAAACGTCTATTGAGCGATAGTTTGTCTCTTTTTCGGTCTCATCAGACTAATTTACGAAAAAGGAACTGGGTGAGGTTTCTTTAAGTGTTTTTCAGACTCTCTAAACATGAAAAACCCCTGATTTTTCTTTCTTTGGACTCGTTAAACAAACATCGAAAGGCCCATATGGGACCAAACCACTCCTTCCTAGGGTTCGTTAAACATACTCCG
>ML793045.1:255068-273790 GCA_009831015.1 Picea engelmannii
CCCACACTTATTTTAACTAAGACACTATATTCTCTCTACAAATCACGTTCGAGATTATTGCATCTCTGATTTAGGTGATAGTTTCTCCTCCTATGTGCCTGTAACTCTCAAGAAACATCATGGGAGGATCAGTTGTGAGACATGAACCTACAACTCTGGACAGGTTGCTGCTACACCCAGAGGCCTACCAAATATTTCTTCAGGCAGGCTAGATATTGTTTTTTAATAAGTTGGAAGAGTTTAGTGAGGATGAGGTATTGGATTTTAGCCAAAATCTTACTGAACAGTATTCAATGGTGAATGGGGTAAGGATTCTAGTAACAGAAGCAAGCATTGTTGTTGTAATAGGGTTGCCAAGGACAGGAGACTGATGGTTTAACAGAAAAACACATCTCCCGAATGCACAGAAGGGGTTCCTCATCAACACTGAGTGAGTTTAGACCAAGGGCAGAGGTGTAGACTTCAATTCCTTACCAGAGCCATGGGGGAAAGTTGCAGAATTTCTTAAAAGGTACATCACCTACGAAGGTCAATACCAAGTTGTTTATTTTTCTGATTTCATCTTATTATCACATCTGTGACATCAGAAATTGATAAACATTCCTTATTATCTCCTACAATAATTGCATAACATGGCCCATTTTGTAAAAAAATCCAAGAGCCCCAAGAACTGTGTTTCTAATCACAGACTCATCGGCCTATTAATTCGTAGAGGTATGGGTAGTTCCGATAACCCATTACCTGTTGCAACAATGTAGACACAATCTGTAAATTCATAAAGGATTACACCAGTCCTTGAAACCGAAACCCATGGACCTCTTCCAGAGCCTCCACCCTCGGTTGCAACAGTAGTCCAAACCCCTACTATCACTATCCGTAAAACGACTTAGAAAAGCAACCGTGTAAACCGAAGCCATCCTGGCACCACACAGACAAGCCTCGATGACTTTGCAATACAACACCCTATAGTTGTGAACAAACAAATAGATGAAGAGACAACTGCTCGACCACAATCATAGCACTTGGTTGATACATCGATTATTGAAATTTAACCCCCTGCCTCTGACAAGAAACACCCTGCTCCTACCTCTGCATTACCTAAAAAGCGAGAAATGATAGCACAATCCAATATAACATCAAGACCACTTACCCCCTCTGTTGAGGCACCAACTATCACACAGACCATTCCTATTGCTACTGCAATCACACAAGATTCACCTATTACTGCTACAGCCGATCAAGCACCTACTATCATTACATGTGCATCTTTGCAGATAAGGAAACACCCATTCAAAGGGAAACCTCAGAGATCCATTGATCAAATTGGATCAACATCAAATCAGAACCCTCTGGCTGCTGCAACAGAGAATTCTCCAGGGGTATGAATACCAGGTTTTACCTTATGCCCAGAACTGCAGAAAAATATCTTCTCCTTTCAAAATGAATGTACTCAATTTGCAGCAGAATCATCAGTGTTGCATGATGATTCTGCGCCTCCCATGTCCGTTGATGATATCCATATCATCACTAACCCCAGTATACCAGAATATCCTGCTTGTGTGCTTGAGGAAGAACAACATGTTCCTCCTCCAGCAATGAAGAAGAAAACCACTACTTTACCCAGGAGAAAAACCAGGTCCACCAGGTCTGTCAAAGACAAGATATGGAGAAAGTCGTTCCTATTCTTCATCCATTATTCCCTATGGTTGATGCAGAGACAGTTCCACAAGAATCAACTGTCCACGTCGAGACTGATCCACAAGAACTAGTCCAAACAGATACAACTGTTACACCTGAACCAGCTGCTCCACAAGAGATTGTCTTACCAGAGCTAGTCATATTGGAACCAACCGACAATGTCGAGACTGCCCCACAAGAACCGGTCCTGACAGACAAAGATATTCCACAAGCATCAACTGTCCATGTTGAGACTGATCCACAAGAACCAGTCCTGACGGATACAACTGTTACACAAGAATCAGCTCCACAGCATGCTAAGGATGTACCACTTGCACAATTGTTTGCCCAAATAGAGCATAAGATCAAAAATACATAAAATGCCAGGATCATTGCACTGAAAACAGAGAATGCTAACCTCAAGTCCGAATTAAAAACCTTGAAACAAGAGGTGGCAGATGCTCGACAGAAAAATCCAAAGGGGATAACCATGGACATCCTAGCACTGACAAAAGTTGTTTTGGGCAGAGACAAAGAACTAATGTGTTTTGAGTGTGGCAACATTTACTATGAGGTAGGATATGAGGTAGTCAAAGTTCCAGTTTCTACAGGACCAGAAAATGTATCAATCAAGACTGAACATGGACTTCCTGCTACTCAAAAATCAGTAAAATAGAGGAGATTTCATCGTCATAAATCAACTTCTGGTATACCAGAAGCTTGCAAACAAGAACCTCTATTTTCTTCATGAGTTGTTACTCAAGCAACTCAAACTGATCCTATTCTCAAGCATAAAGAAACCCAAACATATTATTGACTCAACATATTTTCTTTTTGACACAACATTCTACATTACCGACACTTAGAGATTTCTCTTCACAATTTTTCATTGGAGGAGATATTGATCTACTTCGGCTACAAAATAAGGTTTGAATGTGTTTTGCATGAGGACATGCAATGTCTTCAGTTGGAGGGTATGTTAGGACCCTGAAATGCCCCTTTTTCACTACACCTTTTGATCATTCAACCTTCTCATTCCTAAGCTAAATGACTATTATAATGAGCACCAAGACCCTTTTTCCCAAGGTACGAACTATTCATCTTGCTTTTATGTTTTCATTTAATTAGCATGTTTGATTGATAACGTTCACATATTTTACCCATGAAATAATTTAACTAATGATCAAAGTGTTAGAATAGCCCACTTCAAGAAACTCATTGTTGTCACAACTATGCACAATTCCTGGAAGCTGTTACAAGACTTTTGCAATGGATGCCCATCAATACTGGAAGTTGTTACAGGGCTTCTGCAACAAACGCCCATCAATCCTGGAAGTTGTTACACAACTGCTATGACAAAAGCCTGTTAATCTCGGAAGCTGTTACAACATACGCCACCAATCCTGTTGTGATGCGACTGTTGCAACGCCTGTTGATTAGAATGTTGGCTCACGATGTTGATGAAGGAGAATTCAATATTTGGTATTAATGATATCTATCGAATAGCCTGAGAATCAGGAATTCTCAGGACTGCTCTATTTCTAAACACTGATTGACTTTGACTTTAAATAGCAGAGCTTTTGTAATGTAAAGGTTGTTAGTCTTTTGGCTTGAACTAAAGAAAGGAATGATTATTGTACATAGACATCTTTTTGGCAATTGAATGAAGAAGTGGATTGAGTTTCTTTAGCAGACTGTAACCTATCTTTTGGGTGGATTTAGTGAGAAGGAAAGGGCCCACCTTCCTCACTGATTCCCCTCTGTTTCGAATTCTAGATTTAGTCGTTTTCATTACAAATGGTTTAATTGTTAGATATTTCTGAATACAATTGTTGTTACAGTTTAGTTCCTTCTTGGTAAATGCGCATAGAGTTGTCTCATGAGAATTAAAAGTCGGTTGTTGAACATGGATGGATAATTACTTTTTCTTTTTCTACATTAGGTTAAAAGATTTCTTTGAAGAATTAAGAGTGTGAAGTAGTTTCTTGCAATAAGTAGATTTACCTTCAACAATAGTATAGAATTTCTTCCTACAAAAGTAAATTAGAAAGTTAGATTAAGGTAGGCAATTAATGGTCTTTTGTAGATTCATCAGTTTAGATTGAAATTATGATTTTAATTCTGTAGCACTCTAGCTGTATCAGCACAATTGTGTTAGCAATATTGTTTGTTTGTTTTGGTGAAAAGAACTTCCCTACTACAATTAGATTAGAGATGCTTTCATAATCTAGCATAGACTGTGCAAAATTATCTTGAAATAACAGACTTCCCTAGGTTGACAATTCATATTGAACACTTTGATTTTCCATTCAATTAGACAATTAAAGTGCCCAACACTTGGGTTTCACTCTCTAACGGGAGAGTGGGATCGACCGAGGATGGGATCGGACCGACCAATTGGTCAACTGGTTCAACTAAGGATGTGACCAGATTGACTACCTGATCAACCAGACTGACCGACGAAGGGACCGTATTGATCATTACATCAACTACAGGTGGGTCGAGAGTAAGCTTGTGATAATCAACTGGAAGTTGAGGTTGGGAAATAGTCATGTCTTCCAACAATTTCGAGGCTTCATCCGTATGAGGGAATAGGTGAGTTTGATGACTCCCTCTTCATAAGCTACAAGGAAACTTGACTCTACTTTTCTTCTTCCCAATGGTATCCTGACTAGTTGATGCAAGGTCATCAACATGTTGTTCAGAGGCTGATGACATGGGTTGGCGAGGGCATGTAGACCATGCTTCTATAACCTTGGATAGACCAGGGAAATCCTTAAGAAGATGGTTACCCTTACAAATCTTGCAAGGGTACTTGGGCTTATGGGTTGTTTGGGTGATCTTAGCATCATCAACACTCTCATCATGATTATTAGTGACTGGTGGTTTTCCAACATGTTTGGAAGTGGTTGGAAGTTTGGACCCTTTCTTATTTTTCTTCTTCTTAATCTTACTTTTCTTCTTCTTCTTATCCACCGAGTTACTAGCTTCAGATATTTCACTCGGCGAAGAAGATGAAACGGAAGAAGACCTTGCAAGAGAAGAAGGCGAAGAAGATCTTATTGGTGAAGAAGGTGAAGGATCAACATGAGGTTGATGTTCTTGTGGGGAAGTTCTTACAACCAAAGCACTTGCTGCATTTGGGATTATCGAAGTGGAAAACAACCATACCGACAATCCAATTGTGAGACCTGGAAGGCTCAAAGTAGTGATGTAAGGAGGACCAACGTTTTTGTAAGAGGGAAAAACAAAAGGTTCCCCTGGCAAAGGGGATCCTTCATTGGTCATCCCAGAAACTGACGCCATTAAACACAGATCCAAACTAGAGTATGCTAGGGAAAACAAACAACATACACTAAAAATATAGGAAGCAAACAAGCAAACAAAACCTTCTTACAATGAACACACTAGTTGGTGATGAAATCCAACATCGTGAGAACAATGTAAGAAGGGTTTGAGATAGAGCAGGTGGAAAATTTACGTTGACGACCTGCTTAATGGACTCACACCCTGGTGCAAGCTCCCACACATAATCATGGGTATACCCTCCAAGGATCCCGAGTGAGTTTGGTCAACGTCGATTCTAGGTACAACGAAGAATTTCCCCTTCTCCGTCACCTTGTGTAAAGAACCTAAAGAGAAAGGCCACTAAGGTTACCAAATACAACAATGATTCCTGGGGAAATAGTCGACATTCTGATTTACGCGCAAAGGCAGGGTATCTAATCCCAAAATCAACTTGAGAAGGCCCACACAAAGTTGTTTTCTCAAGTGACCCCCAATAATACACGCAATCACTACACCAAGACCAACAAAGTAGGGTTAGTAACTCTACTAGCCCTAATGCGACCTCATGATTGACCCTTGTGTGATAAGGGCTTCCTAGGACAAAATGTAATAAATGGATTTCACTGCTCCCTAACTCAAGATTCTATGTTTGTTTGCAACTTTGGAAAGTTATCTTTCACACCTATTCCAAAGCCCCACAACTAATATAATGTAGGTTTGCTACTAGAAAATATAAAAATGTCTAATCAATTTTTATAATCACTTTATTTTTAAGGCTTTTGTTACTCAAGAGGAAAATGGAATGGACTAAATGATGTTTTGACCAACTCTAAACAATGTAAAGAAATGAGAATGCAAATATTTCACTTCGATGATAGCTATATTATGAGAAGGAGAAAACGTTTATCATTCCCAGATGCACAATGTCCCAAAATTTTATTAAACTCATCAATATCAAGAACTTCAATAAATGAGCCAAAGAGACTGTACACCAATACATGATTCTTTCCCCCCCCAATCTAAGAATTCAAGATTAAAAATGCCAAAAATGCCAAAAGACATGCAATTTTGCTACTTCAAATGCAAAGATGCCCCCAATCTAATGCAAAGAAAGAAATTAAATTTATTGTTTCAAAGATAGCTAAAATCATATTCAAAGTTGTCAAGCAGACTGTAATTAGACCCAACAAATCACCCCAAAACCATATCTAAGATCTGGGCAAGAAAAACCATCAAAAATCATTTTTTTTCACAATCGTCGCAGGTTGTAGACTAACACAGCACGGCGATCCTTGATCGTTGCAGGCTAGAGAACAAATACAGTGCGACGACGTCGCACTGTGTCAAAAGGTATGGTACATCGATCCTATATTGTCACACTGTCTATCAAAGTAGGGTGAGACGATCAAAGGAAAAATGGAAAAAATAAAAAGCATGAAGGTTTTCCAATGAAATTAAACAGTCAGAGAGTCAATATGGATCTCCAAGTGACTCAGAAAATAGAATCCAGGAAATCAAAACAAGAAAGAAAGACTACTAGGAAAACAAATTTTTCCCCAGTATGGTCGCCAATTTTGTTATCGAACTAATCAGTAAGTGCGGACAAAAATAGATCTCCCTAGTTTCACCATGAAACTAGACCAAAACATGACATAATATAAAACTTTCCCTAAGTTTCAATTATCAAGCATACTAACTAACAAGAGATAAATGAGATACCTTTTAAATGATGTTTTTCCTCGCTAGTATCATCCTCGTTCATTCCAAGGCTTATGGGGTGTTGAACCTGTAAAACGACTAAGCCAACGAAGTGAAAGCAACAATGTATACTTAACAAAACCTATGTATGTGATCAAGGAGTCATACAATAAAATAAGATCAATTTTATGGGAAAGAAATATATTACTGTATTAGAAATATGAAAAGGAGAATACAACTAGATGCCTTGATTTTGTAAGGTCCCTTCCAATAGTTCCTTTCTTCCCACACACTCCTTCTCCAAGGATTCTGAGATTGTAAGTTTGAAGTACTAACAATCTAATTTGACAACATAAATCATAAGTCTATTAAAACTCATCAAGCTCCAAGCTAATTCCAAAACCCAATCAAGCTAACTTTTCCAATGAGAATTCCTCTCCTTTTATAAATTGAAAAGGAGAGGGTGAGGAGGTTAGGATGATCCCATGAGATCAGGGATGCAACTCAGATCCAAACCGATCATAGGCCACCTCACCCTCAAAGCTTCTCTTCTAGAACTTTTGAGAAATTCCTCCTTTTCCTATGTACGGAAAATCGATGCACCCTTAAAACTAAGCAAACTACGATGTCGTCACATGATACTGTGGTGCAACCTGCGATGATCCTAGATCGTCACACCCTTAACACTGAGTAAGGTGTGACGTTCCCATTTTATGAGGTTTTTACAAAGGCAAAGATAACTTCATTTCTCATGAAAAGTTCATCTTCATTCTTTCCTCAAGAATTCAGGCCATTGATCCTTCTAAAAACAAAGGATAGGTTTACATCATTAATGGTCACAGGGGTGATGAAAATAATGTGTAACAACCCTTGGCAACAAAGGAATCCCCCTAAAGCCAATAATGTGCTCTGAAACCACATGTAAGTTTTAAACCCGTGAATTAAAGAAATGCATACGTATTCTAAGCGAAACATAAATTAATCAATGGCTCATTCACATAGTACACAGAGATTTACACTGGAAACCCTTAACAGGGAGAAAACCTTCCTTCCTTGGTGTTGCACCTCTCAACTCTTGATTTTCTTAATTTCACCATTCACAATACAATATATACAAAATTTTAGGTATTCCCCAGCTACCAAAACCCTAATATCTTAATTCAGGATTAATTTAGAATATTGCTAAAAATAACGAAAAATGCCAAAATAGAACAAACCACCTAAAAATAAATTTGGGGTGTTGCCCCCAACCCCATTGGATCCGGTTTCTAACCAAGGGGGGGCAATCCTATTCCCCCCTAGGAACCCCCTAGGAAATCTCCTGACATATAAGACACAAAGAGAAATACTAGGGAGGGATCGTCAGACGCAGTCATCAGATATAATGCACCCCCCACTCACATGCAAAGAATATAACACCTACCCAACACACATTTCCATCATGATGTCTTCATGCCATGCATCACTGAGAAAAAAAATTGAGTTGAGTTGGGTTATTGGGTCGTAGACTTCAGATGAGGTGAATCTTTGTAGAGTTACAACGATCAATTAACAATAGTATGACTTGATAGTCAGACGATGGATGCATTGTTCCTTGAAGTGAAAGTAGTCAAGGTGCGGAGATGGAAATACATTCAAGACGAGTTTGGTTGGATGCATGCGAAGTTTGGGACTTAGATGGATTTTGGAAGTGGAAATATGGACTCAAGCTCATATCGCAACAAAGGTCTTGCAGGCTTGTAGAGCTGCGGATAGTGGTTGAGGTGAGTTCATGTGGAGAGTCAATTTCTTGGGAAAGAGGAGGTCCAAGACAACAGGCTTAGAACATGGTTGCAACAAAGGATGTTGTTGAGGAAGGTATGGTTGGATTGATTTCTTGCATTTTCCAAGTGTTGCAACAAGTTTTTTGAAGGGAAGTCGAATGACTTGGTGGTTCAAGTGCATTCCATTTCTATGGTGAAAGCCGACGGACTTGAGGGTGACTCAAGTGGTGTAGATTCGAAGAAGTCTTGTAGTAGTTTGGGATGCCTCAATTGGGAGAATGTGTGGAGAGCTTGGGGAAACCTACTTGGATGAGTCTTGTGGAGGACTTGGGCAGATTTGGATGCAGTCATAGAGGTGGCTTGGGGAAGGTGCCTAACTCTTCGACGAGGCATGTTGGACTAATCGTTGCGGTGAAGTGGGAAGTGAATTCTATTCATACTAAGTTTGAGAGGATGGATGAGGCACCTTGAGGCTTAGTGCCTTAGCTAGATTTTTTGAGTCAGGTGGTGACTTGATGAGTCACAACGATAGTGCCAAAGTTTGAACACTTACATAAGGTGCAAGGAATTTTTGTTCCAAGAGACGGATGAGGTCGGCAAATGAGTTGAACAAGAACTGTCAGTAGTCAACCTAAATGGGTAGAATGTAGACCAAGTGACTTGGGTGGTGTTTGCTCGCCTTTGGTATGGAACATTAGATGAGGCAAAGTGCACCTTGGTGACTTGTGGATGATTTTGTGATGACTCAAAGATCCGATAGGGGTCGTTGGTTGAGGTTAGTAGAGTATTGGTTCAAATGTGCTTAAGGCATGGAAATTCTTTGAGGTAACTCATTCTACCTGAAGCACTTTGGACAGATCATTGGGATGTTTGAGGAGTGTAGGAATGTTGGTCACACTCATTGCAAATGTTGAGTTGTGTTGATGTGACTTGACAAAAGGAGGTGAGTTGAGGAATTTCCTTCGTTTGGAGGATTGTGTGAATAAGCTAATTGAAGCATGAAGAAATTACTTGGAAATGGGCCTTTCTCTTGCTTTGGGGCATCATGGTTGAGGGTGAATCCTAACCATTCCAAGGCATAGAGAGGAAGACACAACAAAATGGCCAGGTGATGAAGTAATGAGGAAAAGGGTAGTCTATATGTGCAGTTCTTGGGGTAGATTGGTTAACTGTACAATGAGGAGGACAATGGAGTCAAGTTGTTGTAGAAGACTTTGTTTCAGGGTAACTCCATTGTGTAGCAAGGTGAGGGGCGACCTTGCCTTGGTATGAGATTGTTGTGTGTATGGAACAAATTGCAAAAGGAAGTGACCATTTTTTGCATGAGGGTGTGTAGACTCAAGGAGTGTGACGATTGGACTAGCCATTCAACTAGTTCATAGCTTGGGAAAGAGCGAGAACATGACAAGGGGGTCAAGAGTACAGATGCATTAGTAGGTTCGAATTGCATCACTTAGACATTGTGCAAGATCTCCTTGAAAAAGATCGGATGGTGGAAATAATAATGAGGCAAGGATGAACACTTGCCTTAGTCTTTGGAATTGGATGGAGTGACAAAGGTACAAAAAAAAAATACTAAGTTCAAGCATGGGGAGGCACATATCAAGATTTGGATGTGACAGTTGGATTGATATCCCGACTAGTACATGGCTTGAGACATGTAATGTGTGGAGACATGGAAACATTGGTTGAAGTATGGGTGCACCAAAAAGATCACAAGAGTTCAACACTAAGAATTGTTTTTGAAGTCAACTGGGAAATATTCAATTGTAGTAGGCAACAACAGTAGTAGCAGAACCAAACAACAACATCGCATCTGATTTTGCAGATTTGGGTGCAGTACAGTTTGGTTTGTGGAAACTTGGGGTTTCCACTTCGTAGGAAAACTTGATTTTTCCACTTTGGCATAATTTTGGTTTTTTGGTTGGCACGAAACTTCGGGTTTCTAGTAGACTTAGTTGCAGTTGAGGAACGAGTTCGGGTGGAGACTTGGAGATCACATATTTTGTGGATGTTGTCGGGCACAAAAATGACTTGAGGTAGGGGATGATGTAAGGTATTCAACTAGATGGGTGCAGAGACCTTCGCCCAAGTCTTCAAAGAGATGAAACTTGGGGTTTCTCCGACACCCAAGTTGGGAAAGTGGACACCTTGGGCATGCAAATGTGCTAAGGGGATTGCCTAAGTATGAAGCGATCAAGAATATTGGGTCATGCTAGCATGATGGGTACACCAAGGTTGGGTGCGTTAGTCCTAAGGGGCAGGATGATTGACGAACACATGGGTTCATTTGGGCGACTGGGTCCATGAAGGGGCACAATGATTCATGTGTACATGGGTTCATGAAGGGACGCGACACCCCCAAAGGACACGACAGTTCATGATGGTGACCTTTGGAGAGCCTATAAGAAAATAAGGGTGCATAACCAAGGAGGGAAGTTTTTTGGAAAGACAATGAGAGGAAGAGAGCTCTATGATCCTAAGGAAGAGAGAGGGGCGAGCTCCCTTAAGGAGCCAAGTCACTCCACATGGGAGGAATTGTGTTGACTTGAGGTGGATTCATTGGATAGAGTTGGGTGAACTTATCTTGGGTTGATTTTGGTGAATTCTGGAAACACAGGTCTATTGGAGGCATGTGTGAGGTAGAACCGAAATCTATGAAGTCTGCGGAAATGAAGAGACAAATTCTTCGGAAATGAAGAGACAACAAGTTTGAAATTGGGGGCACGTATGAGGTGCACCATAGGTGGCTGTGAATACGGTTGTGATGGAGAGTATTAGAGATAATCTGTGTATGAGTGTCTTGGTGAGGGGAGACGATTCATTTGACTCTGCCCTATTGTAAAACAAGTTGATAGTGCTCATGTTCTAATTGTTTCGCAATAACAAAGACTTAGTCGGGTGTTAGGCAGAGTTCGTGTCACCTGCACTATATCTTTGTTTTTCTTTCATTTGTTCCATAGTTCTCTTGGTTCCTCATGGATGTATGCTTAAATATGACTAAGTGTTAAAGCATTTAATAGATGTCTAGGCATATGAGAGTTGCAATAGAGTAGGAGTGTGACTCGCCAGTAGCCTAGAATGGAGTATGGGTATGCTCTAGGTGAAGAGGCATAATCCAGATGAAGTATTCTTGGTGTTGCCAAGAAGCCAAGTGAGAAACATCATGGTGTTACACACCCTCAAGAGGTCCAATATCGTAAGGCACACTGTGGGGATGTGACAGGTACCTCAAAAATGGGGTAGCAAGCTCCCATCTATAATACATTTCATATAAATCACATATAACATATTTACCATTGTTATGAAATATTAACCTTATATAATCATAATCTAATTTTAGGGTCATGGCCTATCCAAACACCAAATTGATGTATGATACCCCCTTGTTTTTGGGACAAGGAATCCATCCACACAATGATTTTACTATATATCAAGGAATTCCAAGGGCTAGCTCAATCTATTATCACTAATGTCATTGAGCATTTGACTAATTTCGTGGAAACAAGTGCCTAGTGTTGTTCCTCAGGTTGTTCCTAGTGAGGAAGTAATGCTAATGCACCCTATGGAGGATTTGGATAAAACCCCCCTCTTTAGGCCTCAAGCTATCTCTTGGGCCAGAGGGGGTAACCCTCAAACTGTCACAAAGACTATTGTTGAGAGTTTCCTCAAAACAATTCTTTCATACAAACACTACTGCCAGATTTCAATGATTAATAAATAAATAAACATTGGAGAATTGATGAAAGCTAGAGATAGAAACCAACTCCAAATAAACCATCATACCAGGGCCTTTCCATTGGGCACCTTTATCCCAAATTGTAGATACATAAAAAAAAAGTAATGAAAGATGCAAAAGATATGTCTCAAGTACCGAAGGGAATGACATCACAATCCTTGGCACTGAGGAACACAAGATATCATAAACAGTAACAAGGGTGGAAGCACTTATTATTTAGATAATAAAGAAAACATATTGGGTATTTAGATGAGGCTAATAGAATACATGAAAACATATTGACAATGTTCACCCAAATCCAATAGTTCAATTGTAACCCTAAACCCTTGCACAATCTTGATTTCAAATTAGGAGATTATTTATTACTAACAGGAAGCCATGTATGCTAAGCCCGTTGTAAATCATTTAAAGAAAAAAATCCTTAGTTAATATAACACATAGAGAATAACAAGTATTTCACTAAGTCATGGTTTGACATAATACTCAAAGAAAGTCACAAAGAAAACATTGGGAGCAAGTTTGCAATATTAATCTTCAAAACCTGAAGAAAATCATCCATGAGTTCATATCCATTCAGGAGATAAGTTTTTGATAAACAAGAAAGATACATAACCAAAGAGAAACACATATTCTACAAAGAAGGTGGTGAATCCTCTAGATGCTTCCTCTATTTGTTGTAAATACAATGGCCCTATGGGCTCTTGAGTAGTTCAACCTCCTGGCTGCAAAAAACTCCAACCCAATTCTAGTACTCTCTGCTTCCCTCCTATATTAAGAGATGCACTTCCACATTTTCACTCATGGTTGGATAATTTGGAGCTTAATAAATATATCTTTTTTGAAGCATTTATGACATTAAGAGTTCTTTCTTTGTGGATGAATGTTGTCAATTATTGAAGCTTTTCCTACTTGTTTTTATTTTGTTGCATGAATATTAACGATGAAATCTCTTCAAGTTGTATACTAATCCTTCAAGATCGATCAATAGAGGGATAACTTTATCACATGGAAGAAGAATCTTAGGGTTTTTCCTCATTCTTCTTTGTTGGTTTGGTGAGTATTTGATACCATGCTATGTTTTTACTTATGGTTCCTTGGCTGAAGTATTAAGTATTTTCATCAAGTCATAGTTGATTTTGAATGGTGAAGGCTATTCTTGTGAGGAAACCCTTCTTGTAGAGCTTCAATCCATTGTTGATCTTGATTGGGTGAGGTATTACTTCAACCTTATGGTGCTAATCTCAAACCCTAATCCTTGAAGAAAATAATCCAACTCCCCAAAGGGTTTCTCCTTGACCCCGTT
The DNA here is from genome assembly GCA_009831015.1 of Picea engelmannii. NCBI lineage: Eukaryota > Viridiplantae > Streptophyta > Pinopsida > Pinales > Pinaceae > Picea > Picea engelmannii. The sequence continues at coordinate 268,537 of ML793045.1, forward strand.
TACCATTTGATTCACTTTGAATCCATCACCCTAGTTGGAATTGACACTGATCTCTTGATGTCCTTCCATCACTTATTCTAAAAACCCTAAAACTTCCAAACCTTGTTTTACTAAGGCTACTCTCAACGTCACCTTGTGCTTCATTGCTTGGTCTTAGTAATCCTAATAGGGAATACCCCCCTTGATCTAGAGGAGAGTCAGCCTAAATAAATAGAGGATAGGTTGTTGAGGTGACAATGGTGACCTTCCTAGAGGTTTACCTTGGATTCCACCTTGCAAATTAGGTCTTTTATCATCACATACAATTTGGGAAGTAACAAAGGTAATTATCAATGACAAGATCCCTATTCAATATATTTTTCCATAACTTGATGAAGAGGGAAAAATATTACTAAAACTTGAAACAATCATTAAAACATAGATCAAGAAACTATGGAATCAATAAATTACTAAGTACCTCATCAAGTGGAAGAAACTGGCAATAGAGGATGTGACCTGGGAAGATAAGTTTTTCTTACGAAATTATCCACAATTGATCAAAATTGAGTGAAATGTTGGTTTGAAGGGGAGGGGCATGTTATTTCCCTAATCATAACCCTCATTCATTATTATTACATTAATCATAGTTATGTCGGATTATTATTATATATTTCTATCCCTCTTTTTCTCCTATATATACGTCAAGGAGGCTCATTTCAATTATCATATTATCTTGTGCATTTGCTATATTGTAAAAGCATGTTTCCTCCTCGAAGAGGCTTCTTATTCATTCACTCTTCGCTTGATCGAGGCATGATAGTACTAGATTGGGCCTTTTTTATGCTTTTTTGGATATTTGGTCCATAAGAATCTTCAAATGAAAGGGGTCTACACAATACTATGACTTTAAATTTTTTCATTTGATTTTGATCTATATTGTTGATGCCCCTTGTTCAAAATAATTCAAGTATTGACCTCACTTAAACATAAAATACTTCCATTATGATTTTTTCATCTTCATCCATTGGTCAAACCATGCCCCATACTTTATTGCAAAAATATTCCAAACACTTTCCTCCTACATTTTCGTTTTCAACTTAGCCTAATACCTTTTGTAACAATGGCTACACCACCAATAGCATAGCTTACTCGAAACACTATGTTAAAATTAGGCACAATCAAATTTGATATCTATGTAGTCCTAAATTCAAATCCCTCTCAAGTCCACTTATCCCATTAAATATTTTTCTCTTTGAGGGATTCTATAAATGAAGGGAAAATCGTTTAAAATTTCCAAATTAAAATAAACTCTCACATCTCTTTCACTTGCAATGGTGGGGATCAACTGTATCTTTACTTCATTAGAATTATAATTCAATAATTTATATCAATGATGCCTCTCTTCACTTCATCTATTTATATGATACTGAAATTAAGATAACATTGTGTTTCCATGATTATCTCTACAACATCGTCCTAAATTTTTATTATCTTCATGATTTCAGTTTCATTTTCATCCTCATGTCACTAAATTTTTTTTACATTTTTCTACATTATCAATGGTTCCTATTAAAATTTATTCATCTTCTTCAACACCTCCAAGGATTCCAACAAAATTCTAAGTATGATTATTGATGCCTTCGACTTTATCAAAATTATCTACATATACTCTGACAAAATCATCTCTTTAAAGACATATGGTTTCCACTGACACCTTTTCTCTTTATGCATTTTCTTCCTTCACCTCTCCAATCTCACAATTTACATCATCTTTAATTACTGAGATAGTCTCACTTTCTTTCTCAACTGCAATTTCTTTACATTCCTCTTCCTTTCACACCTTTGTTTTTTAGTGTAATAGGTGTATAAGAGTACTTTCTTCACCTTTGTTGTAACTTTGTCAATAGCATATTCTTTGAGAGAATCTTTCCCTTAGATCTTCCATGCACTCAAAATTTGTTCCACTATCTTCACTCAATTGTATAGGCATCATGTGTATAGAATGTCACCAATATACAAATTCTTTCACATATTTTGGTGGCATTCTACCACATTCTCTTCATATGTAACATCTTCATTAGTTAATTTTGTCCTTCCTTGGACACATACATCCTCTTCATTTTTTTTAATTGCACTTAGATAAACAAACTTAATTATGTAAAATTAATAATTCCCATAGGCATTGAACCATTGGTCATGCCTCTTTTACATTGGCCCTATCATCTTCACACTCTTCCTTATTCATGATCAATGTTTCCCCCACCAAGTGAACATGAAACACCAACACGACCACTCTTCCAACATCCTCACTAGCTGTTGGAAATATTGTCATTGATGGAAAAGGATGAGGCAAAGGAGGAAGAGGAGTTTTCATAGAAGAGTATGGTTGTGTATGGTTGAGTTTTGGATGAGCGCGTATGATTGCTGCAGAGCATCGCCGATAGCCATCAGATCTGTAGAAGTTGCAAGGGAGATAAGCCATCGGGAGATCGGAGTTCTCAAGGTCGTGAGAATTGGGACATTGAAAGTCTCGAAATCCCAACATAATCGGGACCGTCCATTTGAAAGGATGTGTGGCAGCGATCGGGCACCACTGGGAGAAACTCGACAGGAGGCTTCATCAGAGAATCGGGAATCAGAGTTTCATGAGTCTCGTGAACAATTACAACAGAAACCCCAAAATCGCGATGAAAGAAATCCCGACTGAACCTGAACCATCAGATCAACATGTGATCTAGACCATCGATCCAATTCATGACAACAAACCACGTCAGCTAGGGACACGTGGCACAACCAGGGAATGACAGGTGTCAGGCAGATTCAACACTTCATGCACATGTAAGTCACAAATCAGAGTGACACGTGGCAGAATTTAACATGTGTCAAACCACGTGTGACATCAGCAGAGTATCGGGGATCGGGAATTTGAAATGACAAAGTCACTTGACATCAGAAATGTCGATTTCGCGATGAGCGATTTCGCGATTTAATCACAGCCGCTGAATAAAGATCGCATCTGGACTGTTGACACAAGTCTTGAAACACCGAGAATTAATTTGATCCATCCGTCTGAAGAAGAACACGTGTCACGCGATTGTGTGTATCGGAGATCCGAGACACTAGGCATCGGGACTTGCAGGTCTCGAAACCCTGAAAATATCAAGAGCCGTCCATCTGAAAGGACGCGTGGCAAAGGATCGGGCGCTGTCGACACTTTGTCCATCGGGAAATCGGAGATTCCGGTGACAAGGGATTTGTGCATTGTGAAATCGCGATCAGTGAAACCCCGATCAGTGGGGAACAACTGTCAGCACAGTAGAGAAGGAGGACAACGACATAGTGGAGAACAACTGTTAGCGTAAAGGAGCGTCAGGATTTGGACGATCGGAAATCACGGGGGTGTATGCATTGAGGCATCACAAACCCCGTAGCCCCGACGGGGTAAGGTTGTGGTCATGGTGTGACGGTCACGTTGACCGGGAGCTAAAATCAGGAGGGATAGCATATGGAATGCCAAAACCCGATTTAAAAAGGAACGCGTAGGTTTATTTCAAAATTTAAAAAGGGGCCCAATTTCCCCAGAGCAATAAATATGGGACCCGATGAGAGTTGAACAGTTCCTGGACCCATGGGCTTAAGAAGGGGTCCCCTTTGGAGGAAAAAGATGCCAATTTTTCTGACAGCAGGGATATCTACAGGTGGCTGAGGTCATTTGTGCAGGCCGCACGGAAGGTTTGAGGATGGAGGAACCTCATTGTGGCAGTCGGGTGGCAGATCTACATTGACAGAGAGTTCTCGACTGTGGGTTTAGAAACTACGAGAGCGGAGGCATCATCTCCAGGTTTATTGTCTTGTTTAATGTGTGTTTAGGAGGCTTTTGCAGCTGCCCGACAGTCTGTAGATCTGTGTTTCCTCTAGAGATAATTTCAGTTGTTGTCATAGCCACTAGAAAATAGTGTATTGATGTGATTTAGGGATACACGTCTTAATAAGATGCCAGAACTGTCTCTTCTAAAATAAGATGATGGCCAGCGCATAGAACACATGTGAATCCGGGGTTGAAACTGCCTGATCCAGTGTGAAAATTAATGAAACGTGGTCAGCAGCAAGTCTGAGGGTTAAAGCCTTCAGTAGAAGCATCCTACTAGTAGAAACTGGTGCTATCTTTAGGGGGTTGAAGCTCCCTTCTAGGAAAGGCTAGTAAACGAGAGAAGGTTGTAGCCTTCTGCAGGTAGAAGCCTGTGTACTAGTATGAGTCTGCACTAGTACAATGTTGTAAAACGTTTTCTTAATAATAATTATTGAAGACAGAGACAACGACAGCGGTGGTCTCCCGATTTGGTTTTCCACCTTAAATCTTGGTGTTCATGTGTCTTATTCATGTGTGTTGGTTTATTTTTTTATTACTGCACTGAATTACTGCTTAATAGACATCTGATAAATGAAGAAATTCATAATAAAATCTCTGGATGCACTCTTGTTTTCGTAAGACTATACAATAGCTGGTCTCTACAAAGTAGCCTAAGGTTTTTCAGAGAAAGAAAAGAGAAAATCAATTGACAGCTCAAAATACTGATTCACCCCCCCCCTTAGTATTTCTCAACAATTGGTATCAGAGCTAGGTCCTTTTGAAAAGGCTTAGCCGCTAGAAGGAAGATCAATCAAAATGAGCAATCAAGATGGAATAGCATTTATCAAGCCTCCACTCTTCAATGGAAACAATTTAATCTTCTGGAAAACAAGGATGAGATCTTATCTTCAGTCTCTGGGAGTAGATGTATGGGATATTGTTGAAGGAGGATATCAATATCCATCTACAGTACCAACAGATCCAACAGAAAGAAAAACCTACGAAACAAATGCAAAATCAGTTAATGCTCTGTTAGGAAGTCTAACTGAATCAGAATTTGTCAAAGTCATGCAGCTGAACACAGAAAAGGACATATGGGACAAAATCATTCTGAGTTATGAAGGTGATGCAAAGGTAAAAAGTGCTAAACTGCAAACCCTCAGAATTCAATATGAGAATATTAAAATGAATAATGAGGAAAGCATTGCCAATTTGTTTTTACGTCTTGATGATATTGTAAATCGCATGAGAAATCTGGGAGAAACAATAACCAAATCTACTCTGGTTGAATTTTTTTTAAGATCTCTAACTGCAAAATTTGAGTCAAAAGTATCAGCTCTTGAAGAAAAGCAGGATCTTCAAAATCTTACTGTGGTACAACTACATGGCATACTAACTGCTTATGAAATGAGAAGAGGAGGACCA
>ML793045.1:290485-315650 GCA_009831015.1 Picea engelmannii
CGTGTGATGAGGACTGTCAGTTGCCTTCTAGGGAAGCTTGGTCGAGATAACGACACTTCCACTTACGGGTTCTATTTGGAGTTAGGTCAGTATAGCTGACGCTCCAAGATAGTCTAGCAGAGGACGGATAGGAATGGAGTTGGAGGTAGGTTAGGGAGGAAGGATGAGTAGAATAGTTGAGACTTTATGGAGATCTGTCATGTGGTGGGATTTGATGAAGAAAAATGTGTATATATGAATATTCATTATGATGTAACTAAACCACAGTTGTTTAAAATAAATTATTGAATCGAATAATTGTGATTAAAGAATTTCTCAAATGATTGATGATTGTTGTCTTTTATAAAAGACTAGTCTTGCTCACTGGATTGAATGCATACATAAATTACTAAAGGATGACAGTTTGATTATTAGTACATGCACAAGATTTGCATGTACTAGCTACACATGCATTTCTTGTACATATACACTAGTATGTATGAACTTCCTGGACTTACTTATTGAGAGTGTCAGTTACTTGTTGTGAATGTGTGAATCATGCCCTTTTCCTTTGTATCATCAGACACCTTAACTTCGGTACGAAGTTTCTTGAAGGGTGGGTGTATGTAACGACCCTAATTGAATAAATGATTAAAGATTATTAAGAAAAATTAATTAAAGAAAATAAGTGTGATTAATTAAGTAATAATCAAACTAAAGATTACATTTAATGACTTGTGACATAAATTTAAGGGATAAATAAAAATGGGATAACAGGGATTGCGTATGCGGCAGAGGGTGGCGTATGCAGGGCGAGAAGCCCAGAAATCCTGAGAAGATAGATATGTTAATGAAGAAACGAAGGACGGAGGACGGGGGTGGTTGAGGAGTGAATGCGTGAGTTGGCAGGGAGTGATAAGGAAAGGGAAGAGGGGGATGTGCGCACCATTCGGGAAGGGAGGAGGGAATGGATGCGGGAAACTGTTGTTTTGCCATCAGCAGAGAGCCGAGAGCTTTACTGTGATATATGTGCTCAGATTGAGACACGAGACTTACTGGTTATGACATATTGATCAGGGAGGCACCGAGTTGCTAGAGGTTTTGGGCACGGGGGCCAGGATATCCATAGATATCCTGGAGCTAGGTCGTTTTCCTAGTTGGCAGGGTGGACATTAGTTTTGGGTAGTTATTTTCTATGTCTGTGGCAGGACTGGACTGTGTAGCAGAGAGCAAGGTAGCAGGAAACATAAATTAGCATCAGAACCAGGTACTTTGTCAAGTATGTATTTATTTCTTTCTGTCATGAAATCAATATTTATTGATAAATCTAAGCTACTAAATTTTCTGTTATGAAAATCAATATTATGCTTGAAAGTTATTATTTCAGTTTATCCCATAAAATGTTTATGAGACTTAATGATGTTTAGAAATATAATAGGCTGTTACAGTGATTATGTATTTAACAAGTGGAGGAAATTGTTAGATCAGGAGAATCGCAGGAATACATTAATTTGTATCGAAATTTCTACATGGTATCAGAGCCACAGTGGCCACGAAGTCACAGAAGTGAGGCGCGGACATAATTTCATTCTCACAGGTCCCGCCTCTAGCCGAGTGCGAACTATAGTACTGAAAACTTCCGGTGTTTTCAAGAACAGTAATTCTCGCACCCTAAACAAAGGCAGGGTGTGAACTTCATTGGCATTCTCGCAGGCAAATACATTAGTAGGGTGCAAACTTCATTGGCATTCTCGCAGGAAAATACACTAGCAGGGTGCGAACTTCCCTCACCCTAACAATGGAGTAGGGTGTGAACTTCTTGAGAATTCTCGCAGGCTACAGTGGAGCAGGGTGCGAACTTGACAGGCAATTTCACAGGCTATACACAAGCAGGGTGCGAACTTCCCTTAGGTTGCTCTTAGGTGGGGTGTGAACCTCCCAGGGCAAGAGGAAAGTGAAGGGGTTGAGTTTTGGGTTGGATAACATTCGAATTTGCAATATTTTCTTGGTGAGACACTTGATTCAAGATCGAAATGTCTTTCAATGGCTTAAGGTTGGAGTATGCACTCAAGGGAATCTCTAACTACATTGCTTGGAAGGACAGGATGGAGGCAGTGCTTGAAGACAATGGCTTGAAGGGTTACATTGACACAGATGTTCCTAAGCCAGATGCGACACATACTGCAAATCTTGATGCATGGCAAAAGAAAGTGGCAAAGGTGAGGAGGATTCTGTTGGAGGGAGTACCAGACCACATTGTCTCAAGTCTCCATGGGAAAACCACACCATATGCAATGTGGAAGGTTTTGACAGATCTGTTCCAAAACAGTAGTGACCATAGGAAATTGGCGCTCAAGGATAAAATCAGGAAGATCAATATGGAGAAAGGTGACACCATTCCAAAATATCTCACGAAGTTTGTCCAATGTCAGGATGAGCTTGGAAGTGTGGGAATAACAGTCATTGCTGATGATTTGGTGAGCTTGGCGCTCCTAGGGCTTCCTAAGAGTTGGCACAGTTATCAAGACTCTATCAATGGAAGGGAAAAATTGTTGGATTGGGAACAACTATGGTCGGATCTAGTGCAAGAGGAGTTCAGGTGGAACACCAGATATGGATCTTCATCAAAGCGTGATGATGAAGAGGATAATGCTTTGACTACCAAGGCTAGGAAAGGGAAAGGGAAGAAATTCCAATCAAAATCCGAGTTGAAAGTCAAGAAGATTGATTTGTCCAAAGTGAAGTGTTTTCACTGTCACAAACGTGGGCATCTCGCTACTAACTGTCTGCAGAAGAAGAAGAACAAGACGATTGTTGGAGCTGCAACTAGTGAGGCTCTTGTCTCACAATTTGAGCTTGACTTCACTTTGATCGCATGCATGGCATCAAGTGCATCGGGATCAGTGTGGTATTTGGATAGTGGTGCTTCCTTCCACATGACAGGAGATAGAGAGTCTTTCATTGACTTGGAGGAGAAAGATCTCAGAATGCATATAGAGATGGGTGACGATGGATGATACAGTGCGACTGGTATTGGTACCATTACCTTTCAGAGGGATTCAGGTAAACCATTTCAATTGAAAAATGTTATGCATGTTCTAGGTCTGAAGAAAAACTTGGTCTCAGTCGCAATGTTGGAGGACAGAGGCTATGATGTTGTTTTTATCAGTGGTATAGCCTACCTGCGACATAAAGAAACAGGTCAAGTCAAGAATATAGGGATTCAACTTAATAATCTCTACATGCTGTAGGTAGATGGCTGCGATGCCATGATAGGCAAGGCAGAAATAGTGGTGAGCTGGGATGAGGGTGAATTATGGCACAGGAGATTAGGCCATCTTCATCATGGAGCCTTGAAGATCATGCAACAAATATCTACTGGACTTCCAAGGGGAACACTTGCTCAGTCAGATCAGTGCAAGGGGTGCACCCTGGGGAAGTATGTAAAGTCTACCTTTCATGAAAAGGAGAACTGTGCTTCGGGGATCCTTGGTTGCTTCAACAACAAAACACAGGTATTATGTTATTTTTTTTATGACTTTTCTCGTAAATGCTAGATATTCTTCATGCAGAAGAAGGATCAAACATTCTCAAAGTTCTGTGAGTTTAAAGCATTGGTGGAGAAAGAGTCGGGGAAGTAAGTGAAGGCTCTAAGGATCGATAATGGTGGAGAATACATCTCTAACAAATTGAAAGACTTATGTAGAAGAGAAGGAATTCGAAGAGAACTCATAGCGCCTCATAACCCGCAACAAAATGGGGTCGCAGAGAGAAAGAACAGAATAATCATGGGTGCAACACAAGCGATGTTGCATGATCAGGGCCTACCATTGCATTTGTGGGCAGAATCATGCAATACTTCAGTTTATGTGCAAAATTGTTGTCCTCATAGAGTACTTGGCATGAGTACACCTGAAGAAGCTTTTACTGGTAAGAAACATGATGTTTCGCATTTAAATTTTTTTGGCTCATCTATTTTTGTGCATGAGAACAAGGATGCCAGGAAGAAGCTAGAACTGATTGATGAAGTTGGGATATTTGTGGGGTACACAGAAACACCCCATAATTATCGTGTGTATTTTCCGAACAATAATATGACTATTATGCGACGGGATATAAAATTATATGAGGGGAAAGACATGTGGTTGTCGCTTGAGAGGGAGCTAGACTTGCATGCAGAAGAGGAACTGTTGGTTCCCAAGGATGAGTCTCAAGATGTGGATCAGCCACATGAAGAGGTTCATGGAGTGGAGGAAACCACTCAAGTAGAGCCATCCATCAAAAATGGCAGAAAGTGCACCATGGAAGCTGATAGATTGAGACTAGATGTTGCACAGAATATAGGAGCCCCTATTTCACAGCGCAGATAGAGATAGTCTCCTAATCGATTTGCTGGATACATGGCTCTTATGAGAAAATGTATTGTGATTGAACCATCTTCCTTTCAGGAAGTAGTGCAGGACCCCACTTGGTTTGATGCTATGGTAGAGGAGTATGACTCCATTGTCAAAAACAGTGTATGGGAAATTGTCCCAAGACCGATTGATAAATCAGTGATAGGTTCGAGATGGATCTACAAGGTAAAGCAAGCTGTTGATGGGAGTGTGGAGAAATACAAGGCCAGGTTTGTGGCCCGAGGATTCTCACAGATCGAGGGGATAGATTATGGTAATACCTTTTCACCTGTCACAAGGTACTCTTCCATAAGATCCATCCTTGCACTCTTAGCGCAGATGGGCTGGCGCATTCATCAGATGGATGTAAAAACTGTGTTCCTCAACGGGATCATTGAGGAAGAAGTGTACATTGAGCATCCAGAAGGTTTTGAGACCTTTGACAGAGAGTCGTATGTGTGCAGACTCAAGAGAGAACTGTATGGGCTGAAGCAAGCACCCCATGATTGGTACACTCGGATAGACAGCTATTTCACCGGGTTGGGCTTCACCAAAAGTCAAGTAGATGCAAACCTATACCAAATTGTGGTGGAGGGTAAGATTTTAATCATTGTGCTTTATGTTGATGATTTAATATTGACTGGTGATGAGCAGCTGATACGCTCATGCAAGGAGGACCTTGCAAAGGAGTTTGAGATAAAGGATTTGGGCCTTCTTCATTATTTCCTTGGTTTGGAAATATGGCAGCGAGATGGTGAACTTTTTGTGTCTCAAGGCAAGTATATCAGGGAGATACTGGGTAAGTTTCACATGGAGGGCTGCAAACCCATGGATACTCCTCTTCCAGGAAATTGGAGGAAAGAGGATGCTACTTCTGGAGAGATAGTGGATGCTACTGTCTATCGATAGTTAGTGGGTTCGCTAATGTATTTAGTGAACATGAGACCGAACATTTTCTACGCGGTTAACCAGCTAAGTCAAGCGATGGTTAAGCCTACCAAACTCTTTTGGAAGGCGGGTAAACATGTCCTGAGATATTTGAAGGGCACATCTGAGTATAGATTATGGTACAGATAGATGGATGAGGTGAAGTTGCATGGCTTCACAGATGCAGATTGGGTGGGCATCCCAATGGACAGAAAGAGCACATCAGGAGGGATCTTTAGTATCAGATCTACAACTGTTTCTTGGTACAATAGGAAATAGAGATCCGTGGCACTTAGTTCAATGGAAGCATAATACATGGCAGCGAGCCAAGCTGCATGTGAGGCTATCTGGATGAGGAAGATATTGGTTGGTTTGTTTGGTTCTCATTTAGATCTGACAGTGATTTATTTTGATAATCAAAGTTGCATTAAACTCTCGATTAATCCTGTGTTTCATGACAGATCTAAGCATATAGATATCTGGTATCATCATCTCAGAGATTGTGTGCAGCGGAAGATCATGTTGCTTCAATACATTCCTACAGAAGATCAGGATGTGAACATTCTGATGAAGGCACTCCCCAGGAGAAAATTCGAATATCATAGAGACGTGATTGGGGTGAAGGATAATCCCTTTCTTGTTGAGAGGGAGCGTTGAAAAGTCAACAAGAAACATGTGTCTAATTTACTTTTCCCTTAATTAAATTAGACAATAAATATTGATCTATTATCTCATTCATAAATGAGTGATTTGGAATTGTAACAGAATTATAAGTGTAGTTAAGTGAGTTAATATTAGTTGTACTAGTTGTAACTAAACATCCACTAGTGAGAGTTCAGTTAATCAGTGAACTCACGTGCAATTGAAGATTCGCCACGGTTAACTACAAGAATGTCAGTTCCAATGGAGATCCGGTTGAGATAATAGGTGAAAGGGACAGTTTGTCTATCAGTTGTGATTTGTTCACACATGCAGTGAATATTCTTATGAGCATGTGCAAATGAGGCAATTGCATTCATTCGATTCATTGTGAGAATTCGGATTGCAGAGATTGTGCAGAGGAGGTAGGCTATCTGGACACAGAAATTGGCATAGGTATTTGTTGATTTGTGTATGACAGTGTGAGACGATTGTATTGTACTGAGAGCTCTTGGATTAGAGTTTTGTATGAGATTGTTTCATGATTCATGATATACATAATATATGATAGTGGGGTTTTTAGCTTTATGCTTTCTCGGTAAAACTTCTATGTTGTGTGTTATTGATATTTCACTTTGTGCATTGTGGTTGTGATCGTGGTTTAATTGCTTCCGCAATAATAATAGTAGAAGTGATTCTATATTTAACAAGTGGCGGAAATTGTTAGATCAGGAGAATTGCATGAATACATTAATTTGTATCGAAATTTCTACACTAGATAGCATGTTAGGCAATGCTATGAGTTTTCTATTTTTATCAAACATTGTGAATCGAAAACCTTACCATGGTGATTTTTGAATGTAGAATATGGATTGGGTGGATGTGTCACAACAAAGGGTGATGTTTATAGCTATGGAATAGTGCTATTCGATATGCTTACTGGAAAGAAGCCCACCAACAACGTGTTTGTGGAAGGAATGGACTTACAAAAATGGGTAGGTATTGCTTTTCCAAACCGCATAGGGGAAGTGGTGGACATAAGTCTATTGAAGAGTACTATTACGAGCATTGAAGAAGACAACAATCTTAGTTGCCTCAGACAACACATAAATGTGGGTTTTCTTTGCACAAAAGAATCCCCAGAAGGACGACCTAGTATGATGGACATTGTAGGTACACTCTAAATCATAAGAGAGACTTTCTTGGGAGTCATTGGCATTCCCAAATTCCAATCAGATATAACAGATTTGTTGGGCGATTCAAGTACTGCTCGAAACAACACTGCCGAAGCCCATAGTTCTTCTTCATTCTAATATAAAGGATTAGTGTTTGTTTAATTGAACCATAAATCAATTTGAGTTCATTGTCATCATTTGCATGTAGTTTGAGTCTTATTCCTCTTTCCTTCTTCATGCAACATCTCTACTATTGGGCACATGTAAGTGTTAGCAATAAGTTTAGATCTGCCATGAATAGTGTTCTAGAAATGTTCTTACAATTATAAAATTTCATATCTTATCTTAGGAAAACTATAAGTTCAATATCAATAAAATGCATTGTGTTCTTATTTTATTTATGTTGTCATGGCCATGTAAATACATCAAGATCTTGGAATTTGTTTTAAATGATGAAAAGAGGAAAAAAAAAATAGTTTCAAAATTATTGAACAAAATATCTTGATGAATATAATATAGTTGTTTCAGAAATTTCTCAAAGGAATATCTTGATGAATATAACTGTTTATTTTTTTTATAAAACCTTTTACAAACAGGAACTAAAAATCTATTATTCAACCTTTTATATAACTATTTGTCCATCTTAACCTAGCAGCCAAAGGGTGTCCTACCAAGCAAAAAAATTATGCTATCTTTCATTTTAAAGTACAGTCAATTTACACACTTCTATGACAAATGAGATGGGATTTTAGTCATTGTAATATACAAATTATATTATACCCCATCCTTAGAGCAATACTGCCATAACAAATACATGGAAACAATGCATTTTTTGTATTTTAGTATTAGGTAAATTCCATTTTAGTTTCAGACTACTACATTAAGAACGTTTGTTTTATATTTCAAGTTTTTATCATATGTTTTATATTTCAATTTTTTTATCCTATGTGTGAAGTTTTGTTACACTTTATATCCTAGAGTTCCTTTTATGCATTGAATCAACCAACATGAATTGATTCTACATGATAAGAGCAATGAATTGCTTCTCCATGATAAGGAACTAATGTTTTCCTTTTTGCATGCTAAAATACATCACATGCTGCAGCCCTTGCTTCTGCACACTTGGAAATAGTTGTTAATATCTAAGGAACTAGTGCTTTCCTTTTTGCATGCTAAAATACATCCCATGCTGCAGCCCTTGATTTTGCACACTTGGAAACAACTGTTAATATCTAAGAATTGAAAGAGAAGAAATTGAGCCAATTTTGCTTTACAGGGTAACATCAAAACCATACAATGACAATGAAATATCTTAGAGGATTTATTGGCTTTTTTGGCCATTTAATGCATTGCACAATAGATATAAGTTTTTTTTGTGGGATAATAGAAAAGGAAGGCATGTGCTTCAAGTGATACTCCACTCACGTAGCGTGCATGAAAACTACTCAATAGTACATGTAAAATTAATGGGAGTCTTTCATGCAACAAGAGATGCACATAACCTTATGATGATACAATGTGTTTGTGAAGTTGTTATACCCAAGTACTATGTATTGTGCCTTTGTATTGATCCTGAATCCTCAGATTCTTAGCAGCAAGAAAGTCCTTAAACTCCCATTTTATAGGAAATTTGTGCTCAACTATTCTCCATCTTGGTAATAAGTCTATGGAACATTTCTGCAGTCACATATGCCCTGAATTTGTTATTAATTATTTCTTTGAACTTGTACTCCCTTGTTAACATTTCTGTAGTCATATTATGGAAACTTTACCACTTGTTATCCCTTGAATGATAGTTCTATGCATATCTTGGTGCAAATTTCTTAGTTTTCAAAGCAACTCTTTGAAGTCTAATTCTAGCATGGCATGCCAATTTATTTATGAATTGCCTCAATTGCATCCATGTAGTAATATTGGCATTTCCATTCTTTTCGTGTGCACACTTGAGTTAATTTATTGTCTTGTATGTAAAATGGCATGTTATTTTAATGAGAGAAAGTTTTTGGCAAATGCAGGGGTTGTATGAATATACGTGGAAGAACATCTAGATTTAGAACATGTATTTGATGGATGTACTAAGGAGCTTGAACTTATTAAAGAAAGATCTGAAGAATACTCTTTTGCTTTTAACAAGGATATTGTAGTCTGCTCACAACTATCACAGAATTAACAAAATTGTACTTGGTGCATGTAGAATTCACAACATTAAGTTGGTTGAGTTTGAACTGGAATTTGGGCATATGAAAATCACTAGGTTGAAAGAACTGGAATTTGGGTATTTGAAGAATTGTTTAAATGTCAGTTTGTCTAGTTGAAATTGTAATTTTATGTATTTGAGTAGATTAAGAATCTCCAAATTAAATTAGTTTAAGTATTTTAGTAGATTAAAAATCCCCAAATTAAATTAAGATTACAGTTTGCAATTACTAAAATCTAACTAAGAATTTTTGAAAAAAAAAGAACTTTATTATACAATCTAGCTACTGTGCAATTCACTCGTATAGTTCTATTATTCTTTTGCATCAAAATGGAATGCAATGAAATTTCAAAACGAACTATTCTTATTAATGGTTGTTTGTGCCCCTAACAAAAGTTTATGAATGCTTTGCAAATTTAGACACGAGAAGTTAAATATAGACAAACTTTCATAAATTAAAGGCCAACTATATATGAACATATAGTAGTTTCAAAACTTGTTTATTTCACTTGCTCAAGCTCTACCTTCACAATATGAATGCATCATCTTATGAGAGGTAATTGAATGCCTCATCATTCACAAGGTGATGAAAGGGAGATGGAATTTAGTGAGGGTGAGAACAATGATGAAAGAACTGGGTTGAAAAATGTTTCAAGATGTAGTTTGATTGAGATAAATAAGATGGTTCATGCATTCTTTATTGGAGATAGATCTCTCTCGATCAGATAATGTTTATGCAACATTGAAGACCTTGTCTAGGTAGATACAAGAGTCAAGGTATGCACCCAACATATGYTGGGTCATAATGAAAAGTCACCAATTTCATTTGGTGTGATYGACACAAGCCTTCATGTGTGGTGTAGCCACAATGMAACCAAGTTCATTTCCAATACTGTGAGGAGAGATAGTGAGAGATACAAACCATTTCCATTATTTCATGAATTGGGATAATTGGTGAGTATAATAAAAACAAGCAACAAACTTAACTACATAATATAAACTTATACAAAACTTATACATTTTAGAGAGTGTGCCTCATGTTTGCGTATTTATTATTTCCACTATAATGACTGCATAATATAAACTTATATGTGTTAGAGAGTCTGCATCATGTTTGGGTATTTATTATTTCCACTATAATGTAATTTGTAGAAATCAATGATGTAAGAACCAAGTAACTTAAGAGCTTATGTGTACTTGTCTAGATGGATCATTGTATGAAATTATGAAGGCATGTTTGTCATGAACTCTTGCACTCTTGTAGATGTTTCTAAGAATATTTATAAATAAAAATTTAAGGTCATTATTGTTTATATATTGTTTTTACATCTTTATTTTAAAGTGATCAATAATCAATAGCTTATTTTTTGAACAAATACTATATCGTAATTACAATATGACTATGATATAGAAATGTTTATTTTTCGTTCACATTAAAATTGTAGGCACAATACCATTTTTTGTTTTTAGTTTATTAACTTTATCAATATCATTTGATTTTTTTATGTTTAGGTTGTTTGTTGAAAATGAATAATTACATTTTGCAAATCCATAAACATGAGGTCATATATATATATATATATATATATATATATATATATATGGAGAGAGAGAGAGAGAGTATTGATATTAAGCTAAAAAGGAGGATTGATATTTTGATTTGAGTCTTAACCATTACTGAATTTAAACTTGCATTATAAATTTTTTTCCATATGTAATGTCCCCCAACCCAACTGACACACATTACGGTGCAGAATACTCATAAAATGAAAATATTAAATAATTTCATGTAGCTTACAACTACAAATTACATACAGATTTAACTGTTGAAAGTTACCATTAAATTGATGCATCTACAACATACTAAAATAGACATGAATGCAACTTATAATTCAACATGACGACATATTAATCATTCTTAAATACACAGAATTCATGAACAACAATTTAACTCATAAATTAACACAACAACAAGATAAAGCATTTATATTTTATAAACAATTGTGCGACCAACTGCTTAGGACGGGCATTCCACCCAACCATAGACTCGTTGTTCCAAATCTCAACAACAAATCACCCCCGAGTTGAGGCTAGTAATCCACAAAAGAGGGTGGTCTCTCACTATCCATTCACAACTCATAAACTCACAAATCACTGGATTTCTCCTACAACTATCCTAATTTTCCACCAGCTTTCCTCTTGGCCTTCCTAACCCAAGGAATGTATCCATTCATTGATCTCAGTCCCTCGGGCCTCCTATTCATTTATCAGGGTCTCTCTGGCATAGGTAGCTAGGAATCTCTCAATTGAGAACTCCAGGGAACTTGTTGCTAGGGAAAATTACTAGCAAACAACAACAGACACTTGTTGTTTTAGTGCAACCCACTCATGAGTTCACTCTTTAGGCTTGAAAACTTGGTTCTTCAGTTTCTAGCTCCAAATACGCTCCAGAATTATCTAGAATTCGCCCTCCATGGATGCACGAGCTTCAAGTTCTCTTTCTTTCTCTCCACTTGTTGCTCATGCCCAAAAACTCAATGTGTAAAATTGTTGTCCCAACCCATACACATTTCCTCTCCTTTGACTTGTTTTCTTGACTCACACACTTCCCCAAGATGATTGTACTCATCCCCCATGTGCCAAATAACTTTGGAATGTGACCACTCACACCCACCCTCTTACTTGTATTCAATAATTGGCTTTGGGAACACTCAATAAAAAATTATAAGGTCCATATACCAATAGAAAAATTAGGAAAATGAGTTGAATTAATATACATGGGTAATTCCCCCTTGGACCCCTCTTGACCATTATCCTAGAATCTCCCCCTTCTTGTGGATTAATTCATCCCCCATCTTTGTTCATGTCCCCTTAGTAGTCGGAATCACATTTTATTATTAAAACACATAAATACAATTCTCATATTACATTGATTGGTCGTGGCCACATATTATATCTACATTAATCATTAATTAAACTGAGAATTATAGTGGGGATGTTGCATTCCCCCTCCCCTACAATTGTGAAATGTCCTTGGTGCACACAATGTCGATATTCATATATGCAAATTTACGTCATAATACTTAGAAAGTAAAGTTCTTCACTTTCACAACTCCAACAGTAGTTCCAACCATAATCTCTTGTTCATCTCAACTCACCAACCCAAGGAATGTACCATTCCTTTATCAAGGCTAACCCAAGGAATGTGCTATTCGTTTATCATGCCCCCCAATGCAATTGACTAGGACTCTGAAATGTGGTTATGGAACTCTAGTTGTTTAAAATGGAGTCTTACATTTTGTTTTCTTCAAAATTGTCAAAAAATTACAGGTACTCCTCCCACATGTTTTCTTCATGCTCTCATGTAGCGTCTTGAAGACCGTAGCAAGTCCATTGAACTTTTACTATCCATATGGATTTGTTCCTGAGCACTTTGACTTTCTGGTCCAAGATGCATACTAGTTTCACCTGGAAATTCCCTTTGTGCTCCACCTGAATCACATTCCAATCAATTATGCGGTTAGGATCAGATACATATTTCTATAATAATGACACATGAAATGAATTATGTACTCTCATGGATGCAAATAGTGTTGGCATTATTGATTGTGTGTTGTCATTGATGGCAACATGAGTGAAACTTTTACAGTAATCAGAGAAAAGGAACATCACCTTGGGGCATAGGAAGATCACCTTATGGCAGAAACAATTCATGATCACTGTTGATCACGATAGGATCAACAATGATCCTATGATTCTAAAGCTCAGGAGAGGTAGCATGTAGAGAATCCATGTACAGAAGAAATAACGAAGCACAAAGAATTAAGAGATCATGAGGGTTAGCAACTGAAGATCAGTGCATAAAATGCATAAATAATTAATCAAAATCTTAGAAGGGAAAGCGCATTACAGAAACACGGTCGGGATTGAAATTCCCACAGTAAAACTTGAAAAGAATAGAGGAAGAATCATGTCCATATATGTAGTTTTTGGGACAAACCCGTACCGTCAGATCGAGGGGAAGTGAGAGATTGGAAGAATTATATCTCAACCGACAGATCTGAAGCAGGAGCTTCGAAAGGTTTCCCAACTGTTAATATCAAGGAGGTAATTAAGATGAATTCTTGACCATTCGATCGAGTCTAGTGGAAGGACAATATAAGAAGACGGTCAAACTCCGGTGCTGACCACTCTGGCAAAAAAGAGTCCAAAATGGGTAATATTACCCGAAGGCCAAAGCTCCAGAGTTACAAACTCCCATCGACCATCGGATCATGAAATTATTTTCGTCGTTGATCTATTCAGAGTGCACCAATAAACATGTTGAACACTTTGGTGCTGACCAACTCCAGTGAAAATTGGAGTAACAATTACATGGACCTCTGGAGCCCCAAAGTCCCGAAGTCACGAACTCATGTCAACTATTGGATCAGGAAATCCAGTCAACCATTGATCTGGAGTACCTACGACCGTTAGATCCAGGAGGAGGACTTGTGACACATAAGGAGATCCATGTCAGCAAGGACACATGGTGCAATCATATGGTGACAAGTGTCAAGGTATAGTTGGCACTTTATGTATATGAAAATCACGAATCTAGGTGACACGTGGCAACCACTCATCCAGTGCCATGTCAATATTGACGTCATCAAGCTACGTCACTCCGAGAGTAATTCATTCGGGGATATCCAATTTCTACTACCAGCAAATAACCGAAGCGCCGAAGGATGAATTTAATGATGGTCGTTGATCTAAGATCCTCCAGGATGTATCATGACTGTTAGATCAAGTAAGTGGAAAGATAAATAAGCAAGGCCAAAGGCCCAAGATCCCGAATAGTTGAATTCCCGTCAATTGTTGGATCGTGTTAAGTTTTTCGGGTTAAAGAAGGACCGTTAGATGAAGTCAAGTTACTCGAGGTTTATTCTTTGGGGAATATCACTCCGAGAGAATTGGAAAGTGGGAAAAATTTAATAACTCAAAGTCCCGAAGACCGAAATGAATTTGGACCATTGATCTAGAACTGATCACAGTCATTGGATTATCCCAGTGGAAGGATAGTGTAAGGATTGAAGCTAGACCGTTGATCTAGTTCCAAGAATCATGGTAACCATCGAATCAACCATTGTGAGAGGAAAACACTTCGGGAGGTTCAAACTCTAGAAGATTGAAAGCTTGTAAAGGAGAAATCATCTAAAGGCCAAAGTCAACACTAATCGTTGATCTAAGATCCTCGTGAATCATTCTCGGCCATTGGATCGAATACAGTGGAAGGATAGTGTAAGGTATACCAACAACTGATAGCAAGCTGTCACCATAGCCTTATGAATTGTTCGGTAGGTAAGTACTCCGAAAGGTTGAAAGATTCCAAAGGTTGGAAGTCCCAAAGGACGAAGTCCTGAAGTAATGAAAATCGTCCATCTCAACGTGCAATTATAACATGACCGTCGATAATAAATTAAGTACTCACTTGGGTTAGCACTTAGACACCACCCTCGGTCATAGGTCAAGGTCATATGAAAAGTGGCAATGAGTTAAAGGGACAACTAGGTTAACACCTGGCCACAGTATATGGTCACTTGGTGAAATGAATTCCCTTCGGGATAAAACATAACAAACCCTGCACCTTATGTATCTAGTTGTTGGTCACATCAGTTTGGTCATATGAAAAACAAAGGGGAGTCACAAGCTAAGCACCTATCAATTCCAGGTACAGGAAAATGCACTAGATAGCGAAGTAATAACTTGATTCAAATCTATTGAGAACTGAGGATGCAATAAAAATGTGGGATCGAAATAACACAATCAATCCATTACTATGGTCAACTCTTAAAGGTTTATCAACATATATATGATGAAAAATTAGCCCTGTCATGATATTATATGAATAATAATGAAGGAAGCACAAATGGAGATTAAGTCTGTAGTAATGAGCCCACGATCATTTGAAAAGAATGGTTTGAAGGAAGCGCATGTTTTCAATAATTACTGATGTGTTAAAATGATGAAACAATTTACAAAGGATTTGAAGTCTTTAACAAACTAATAATAATAATAATAATAATAATAATAATAATAATAATAGAAGTTATTATTATTAAAATGAATGAAAGGGTGCAATGATTCATTGTAAAAAGACACAATCATTCAAGTTCACACCGGTTGAAAGATTATATAAACAAAGAAGTACGGTGAACAAATATTTAGTTGAATTTGTTGAAGTATATGTATTTATATATAATGGATTGAATGAAGGTTCATTATATCAGGTTGGTTCATGTTTACAAGCTGGGTCTTGTATGAGGATTGGATTCCTCACATCTCAGTTGGATGTGAGATCAACAAGCTAGGACTTGTTATGAGAATTGGATTCCTCATTTCTCAATTAGATATTAGAACTACAAGCTTGGTATTATAATAAAGAGCTGGGTCTCTCATAATTGTTTGAAGATGAAGATTGATCTTATATATCCATTCAAGTTAAATAAATAAATAAAATATTTATTCTTTTATATATTGGTTGAGAAATTGAAATAAATATATGTTGTTCAATTAATTTATGNTTTCAACAATTGGTATTTAGAGAAGGTGTCTTCATCACAATTAAAACATTGGAAGGTAGATTATGAAGAAATGGGTGGAAAAATGGCTATCCCACAAATGAAGCTCCTTTATTTGATGGAACAAATTATTCATCATGGAGGGAAAATATGAAAAGATATATGAAGTCAAGAGGATATGGATTTTGGGATTCAGTAGTAAGTAATCCCTAACACTTAACTACTTCAAAGAGAAAAAACAAAAATACAAAGGAAGCAAGGAGAAACAATTCATTATCCTTAAAAGAAATCCAGGATGGATTGTCATACCAAATGAAAGAAAAGATGAGGCACTACAAATCTGCTAAAGAATTATGGCTCCAACTAGAAAATTGTTATAAGAATGAAACACAAGAAGAAGATAAATCCTATCAAAGTAAGGAGAAAAACTCTGATAAAGAGGATTCCTGTCAGAATAAAAACCAAAACTCAGAAGAAGAAAATTATTATCAAGATAAGGAATAAGATAAAGAAAAGGAGAATTCCAATAAGATTGAAGAACATAATACCGAGAAAGAGATTTCTAATCATAATAAGATGTGGGATTTGATACAACTCCCTGTCATAAAAAAGAATAAAATCATCAAGGATTTAATTCAATCCTAAGTCATAAATGAAGGAAATAATTTCATTAAGAAATTGAGGCATACCTCAGTAGTCACTAAAGAAAAATTGCATAATCTTAAGATTAATGTTACAATTGCAATAGAAAAGATTCGTATGGAACCAAGAAATTATATACATATTAAATTTCCTGTGGAGGCTCTTGACAACATTGAGTACACAACTATGTGCACTCTAGAAGAGTTGGAGAAATTTCAACAAAAAGATATGTTGCTACTACAATAGTTAGATCAATCTAACCATGAAGAACATGAGAAAAATATTCAGTTAGAAAACAAAGAAGAAGAGATCAAAAGCTTGAAATTTGAAGTTGCTAATATAACAGAAGAGATGGAAGAATTAAAGAAACATAACAAGAAAAGAAAAGAACTACTAAAAGAAACAAAAGAATTGGTTAACAGTCTAAAAACTCAACTTGAGGAAACTAAAGAAAGTGAAGAAGTCTTGAAGATACAGTTAACTAGGAAAGAAAATTCTTACCACATGTTGGAATTGGAAATCACCAACTTCAAAAAGATAAATGAAAGTACTAATGCAGATCTAATGACTCAAATTGAAGAAGCTAAGAAAAAGGAAGAATCCCAGAAGATCCAAATAACTAAAAAAGAATAATAATGCCAAATGTTTGAATTAGAAGCCATCAACCTCAAACAGATTAAGCTAGAATACAAGGAAGAAATCAAAATATTGAAAACTAAAGTTTTTTATCTAACAAAAGATATGGAATAATTGAAGACATATGGAAAAAATATTAAATGCAAAGAAGTATTGGATGAGACAGAAGAAATAGTCATCCATCTAAAGACTCAACTTGAACATTCTAAGAAAGTGGAAGAAGCCCTGAAGATTTAGTTAACTAAAAAGGAAGAGACATGTCACATGTTGAAATTGAAATAGTCAATCTCAAAAAGATGGATGAAAAGACAAATAAATCAGTCAAATTCCAAAATAGCCCATTTATCCTAGATAAGATTTGGAACAATCAAAGATCGGTTGATGACAAAACGGGTCTTGGATACAATAAAAAGGAAGACAATGGAAAATGGAGCACCATTTACAAACATGAGAAAGGATCATCCTTCTCAAAAGGAAAATGTGCAATTACAAAGCAATTACAAGTCATGAAATTTGTTAAAGAAGGAAGCTATAGAAGTAAAAAGGACGAAGAAAATCAAAAGACAGATCTCTCAAGCCAAAATAAATTCAAGAATGGAAACACCTTCAATGACTATTTCTTTTCTTGCCATAACTTTGGCCATAAAGCAATGGACTACAAGAAACTAGAGAAAGGATATACAAGAAAATCCAAAAACTCAATTAGATGTTGGAGATGCAATTTTGTTGGGCACACAACAAAATTTTGTCAGACAATGAGATGTTACAACTGCGATAGGTTTGGGCACAAATCCCAAAGTTGCATGAATTCAAAAAGTGAATCCTTAAATAAATCATTCAAGTCAAGGAGAAAACCTAATAAAATTTGGAAGAAGAAAGGAGATGACAAATCTCCAAAAACACAATTAGAAAGAGAAGGTCCAAAAAGCAGAATATCTCATAGAAAGATACGGCGAAGAAAATATGAAGAAGAAAACAAGAAAGATGATATTACACCTGAAAATAAAGAAATTAATAACAAAGAAATGATGGGTGAATGTCCTAATAAGGAATGTGAAATTCAATATGAAATAGCTCAAGCTCAAGAAAGGGAAGTCCATTTAGAAGAATATGACACAATCCTGATGATGCCATAATCCTTTAAGCCAAAGAAAGAAAAATCATTGATAAGGGGGTTGTAGAATACATGAAGGAGAAAATGGACAAAGGAGATCATCACCTTAGTGTTCGACAACACAAGTATTCCAACAAAGGATGAACACCTTCAGTAACCACTCACACAACCAGATCAAATATCAACACACCGATGTTTTGACGTGGTAGAACCCCTACAGGGAAACATCCACGGCCCCAGCCAATGTGGCCACTTGGAGTTGTTTATTAATGCAAAAGAAAAATATTACAGAGAGATTTTACAAGAGAGTTTCTCACAATCGATCATTGGAAAATGAACCTCCATGCTCTTTAAATAGATATCATGGACCAATCAGGTGTTAAGCCATGGATCAATGGCTATTAAGATCGAGGAGAATATGAACCATCAGATCACTCTATGTTGAGAACATATTGTGATTGTTGGATTTCCTAACTACAAATGCATGCTAATGCATTCTAAAGAAACACACTAAGAAACACACTTTTACCTAACGACACATTAGACCAAGTAGATATTAACTAACTCCTAAGTGTCTAAATATCCTAAAATCCCCCCTTAAGAACAACTTGGGACAGGATTGAAGGATTTACAATAGTGACACAATAGGAGGCATTAGAGCTGTTACAGGAAAATCCCCCTGCGGACAGGTGAATCCCCTCTTGGGCTCTAGACTCCTAAGACCAAGACAGAAAAATGCTAACATTGATCACTAACATCCCTTTAAACCTAGCTAAACTAATGTATAGAGAAGAGGAAGAAGATGTACCTTTTTCGATGTTTTTCCTCGTCCAGTCTAAGTTGAGCTCTGATCTCCAAGCTCCTCAACAAGTCTTGCAATCCAATCAAAGACAAAACATGCTTCCTATTCTAATATGATTAGCTTGAAACCACATCTATCTATTAAAGACAAGTTCATGTAGATAAACATAATCTTGAAGGCGACAGGCCAAGCACATATATATGAATGAAAACAAAGCAAAGTGCTTACAACTATAGATGCAGGAAACAACTTCACCAAGTTATCTTTGTCCAAACCATTTTCTCAAATGATCCACAACAGAATGACTATGCTTCACTGATTATCTTCCTTATGAGATCATAAGTTAGGTATCTCTCAATTTCTCCACATGCTTTCACCATGAGAAGGCCTCCTTTTATAAGCTTGGAGAGACCCAACCACCTTAGATATTCTTGGGATGGGTTGAGGATCTTTCTCCTTCAGTTGTGGATCTTCCCTAAGATCGAGCCTTGACCTCAGATTCGAATCAAACCAACTCCAGAGATAAGGGGATTTTTCCCTGATTTTCCTCAACAACCCAAAATTTGCTCAAACAGGCCAGTGCTCCGCCAAAAGGGTGCACAGAGTGTTGTAACACCCCCCAAAAGAAGGGTAGGGAGCGTTAGCACTCCATCACAGTGGGTAGGGGAGCGCTACCCTTCAAAATTCATTTTTAAGTGGTTTTCTTCATGGAAAAAGATTTGTACTCTTCATCAAATGATTTATCCTTCTTAAACCAATCTTCAAAGGTGTCTTAAGTGTCCTTATGATGTTGTTAGAAACACGACATAGGCAATATGACAATATGATTTTTGTGACCCTTGCGACACTTGCGACACTACGACATTTACGACACTTGTAATGACGACAATAGGTCATCATGGAAGTGAGTAATTTTGATGTGTAACAGATTGCCCCCCAAAGTGCGAAGTTAGAAGATGGAAATTGATGATTGAACTACTTTGAATACTTTTTTGAGCAAGGGTATGGACGTGAAGAACCTAGTAGAGGCTGCACACAACCATCAACAAATATTATGACATGTTTCAAACGCAAGGCGGACATACCTATTCTTGGGTGATAAAGACTTGCAAGGTATGGCCGCCATAAAATACACTGCGGATCCATAATTATATTAACAAAGAGTATAGGCACCAAAGATACAATGTGGATCTATACTTCCATGGCATGAACTGATCGTAGCCACGAAAAATACATAGTGGATCTACAAGACAACAAGACATAGCCACGAACCAATACAAAGTGGATCTATGTAACAATATATGTGTCAATATTTAAGAGAAAATTTGTCGCAACCTGGGAAAAGTACATATCAGAGTGATCACTCAACCCATGGTCTTCTTACCGATCCCAATGCAGTACGAATCTAACCATGTGAATAGATGTCCTGATGTCGAACATGGTAGAAACCACTTGATTACCGATCAATGAGGTAAACTGTTAACAAGTGATAGGGAAATCACCATTGATGTCAATGATTTGCAAAGTACCCTAGTACATTCCAACGAATGTGAATAAATGACCTGAAAATAGAAGGCTGACTTGTTATGCTATGCAAGCACCCTCTACTTCATAAAAATAAACTTTACAGGACCTTGCTTCATGTGTTAAAATATGCAAGATAAACTTATGTGTTAAGTTCATGTATCTTCTTGTAAATGCTTATGTATGAGGATATGTTCTTTTAAATGGTTATATATGTACTTTCAATAAATACACAACAACATAACTTGCAGAAAATAAACCATCAAACTCAAAACAATCACAACATGATAAAGGAGTTCACCCCCCTTCGGGCTACATCTCCTTGAGCCTCCATTAATGGACTTGGCTCTCTGGGATTAATTTGTCAAAAGTTATTTTATAAGATGCTTCTCAACTCCAATGGAAAAACAAACTGTACCATTGAGATCATAACACATAAAAAACCCCAAAAATGACTAATAGAACTCTGAAAATGGATCATGGCTCATCTGGGCATGACCTCTTCTACATGTGGCCATAAGCTTCCCTGAGATTCTCTTTGGAAAAAACACCTGTAAAAGTACTCAATAGCCTCTGAAACCTATCCCAATGTGTTCAGAGCATAACAATTAGACAAAAATGATTATTGATTCACAGAAAACAAACATAGGCTCACCAAAACATGTCCTCAATCAATGAGGGCTTCAAGCTCCCTGGAGCTTCCTGAAACTTCAATGGATAAAATCCTACAAAATAAGTCTTCAAATGGCCTTGATAATAGTTCCAATGGATTCAGGACATCCAAAAACCCCTAGATGGGCTTTTACGGCACCTCAATCGGCCAAAAAATGAGAAAGATAGGCCTCCTACCATCCTCTTCCTTCAACCTTGCTGGCTCTGGTTCACCAAAACGCACCTCTGTGTGCTTGAACCAAGAACACACTCCAAATCCGTGTTTAAACCCAGCACACGTGTGAAACTGAATAACTGTGCAAACTGTAGGATGGTTATGGGCGCGCCAGCCCCTAACCGCCTAGCACTCGGGCACATGGTGGCATAATATGACCATGGGCTTCAAAACGTAACCGTTCTCCAACCGTTTGAAACCACAATTTAAAAACCGCACCCATACTTAAAACTGTGGTCATATATATATAAACGGAAATCGCGGGCGTACCATATGTAAAACCCACACTATGTTTAAAACCCCGCGCGCGCCAAACCTCCGTTTACATGGTCACATGGTAATGTAATACAACCACATAATCAAATTTAAATAAATATTGTATCATATGATTGTTAAGAAACATAGCATGGTGCGTTGGTTAGTTGGAATTTGATAAGGTGTAGCCGTTGTGGGAGGTCCGGGGGTCGAACCCCACGGACTCCAATAAAATTTTACAAACCAAAAACCAAATAAAGGGGGTGCCACGTGGAAGCCCATGACTGGGCCATGTGGCACCATACCATTTGCCAAAACCTTGCCACGTGTCAACAAACGATTCATCCAAAATTGCCAATCCAAAATTGACACGTCATCATGTACGGTCAATCCACGTCATCCTGTACGGACTGTCCAGTCAGCGTCCTTTTTTTTACCTGTTTGGTGATTCGAACAGATCGCGATATCTTTCGCTCCCGACGTTTGTTTGAGACGAAACAACTTGCATTGGGTTCGTGATGACGAGGGATACGCTCTCATTTGTTTTGAGGCAATTCCGAGAATGTTGATTTTTGAGCTAAAATTTGACCCCTGGTCCAGATTTTGATCACACCTTCCCACTGAAAGGCTTTTGGACCCACAAAAGCTTATGATTATCTGTCTGCTTTCAAGTTATATCAACTGATTCTACTTGAAAATTCTTTTCAACAATCACCTGGATACTTTGACATGCCTTGCACTGCAACTGGTTATGTCCCTCAACCACTGCTCTCTGGCTGCTGCTGATCTAAAAATGAAGAAGACTTGAAAAAATTGAATAATTATTGCAACTGAAATGTTATGTGTTTAAAGCAACAGGATCAATTTGCAACACATAAATTTAGGATTACTT
Source organism: Picea engelmannii (assembly GCA_009831015.1). Classification (NCBI taxonomy): domain Eukaryota; kingdom Viridiplantae; phylum Streptophyta; class Pinopsida; order Pinales; family Pinaceae; genus Picea; species Picea engelmannii. The sequence goes on from ML793045.1 coordinate 313,108, forward strand.
ATGCGAAATACACATAGACAACAACATAAACACATGTGCACAACAATTGATAAAGGAGTTCACCCCTCTTCTGGGCTACATCTCCTGGTCCAGCTTCCAATGGATCATTATTATTAATTTCTCAAAAAGTTCTCAAAAACATGTCTTACAATGCTCAAACTGACAAACCGACTGCTCCAATGGCTTCCCAGCGTCCCAAAACCCCTGTCTGGGCTCTTTCGGCACCTTAATCGGTCGAAAAATGAAGAAGTTAGGCCTCCTGGAAGTCTCCCTCTTCAAGCTTGTTGTCTCTGGTTCTACAATTCGCACCCCCTTTTAGCAAACCTAGCTCACACGCTCATTTAAGCGTAAAAACTCAATCCCGTGCACAACCGCACATCGGTACAAACCGTAGGACGGTTAAGGGCACGCCAGCCCCTAACCACCTCGGCACCTAGGCACATGGCGCATATGACCGCGCGCTTTGGAAAACGGTGGTTAGTTCGTTGGAATGGGCATAACCTCCTGCGCTTCTGGTCGCATGCAAATTCGTGGTCATAATTTTTAAAACCCCACGCAAATATTATACCTGTGCACATAATATAATGTTATAACCCGTGGGTTATAATGTTAAAACCCCGCGCGAATTATTATAACCGTGCACATAATATAATGTTATATCCCGTGGGTTATAATACAATAAAACTATGTTATATACCCGTGCCATATTCGGGCTTTGCACCATGGTTATATGCTATTACAAATGACCACGGGCCGGGGCTAAGCCCCGACCTGACCCCCCGCCCACATTACAATTTCTTAAATTCAAATATAATCCATTACATATATGTAATAAGAACTAATGTATGGCCCAATGGTCGGGCGGTCGGGTGAAGGCATTTACTGTGGGGAGGTCCGGGGGTCAAACCCTGCGGCCTCCAATATATGTTGCATACAATAACTAACCAATATAAAGGTGCCACGTGGCAGCCCTTGATTGGGCCACGTGGCATCAAACCACCAATCATAGAACGACACGTGTCATCACATCATTCACCCTTAAAAACCAACCAGATCCTGCCACATCATCGGATGTCACATCATTGTACAGATGGTACGGCCCTGCCACGTCATCGTACGAACTATACGGATAGGTACAGTCAGCATCCAAAATTTTTCCTGTTTGGCTTGGCGGACAGATCACGATATCTCCTCCATACGGACTCCGTTTGAAAAAGTAAATATACCGCCGGAATCAGGAAGATGAGACGGACGCAATGGCATTGTTTTCTTCGCATTCCGAGAACTTTGAAAAATGAGCAAAATTTGATCCCCTGATCACACCTCCCCATTGGGAAGCTTTTGGACCTCCAAAAGACTATCTCAGTCTATGTGAAGATGAGGGTATAGTTCCCTCACCCTTCCAACCTCAATCCACTTGGCCTTGCTTGGATTCGTCCCTTGAAGACCAACTCGCAAATACTCCACATTTCCTCTCTTCGAAGTTTGCATTCTCCTGTCAGGTATGGTGTCTTCCTGCAGTTTTGTTAGATACTCTAGAGAAAAATCATCTATGGAAGGAATTTGAACATGCTCTCCTTGATCATCAATCAACGGAGGCTCATACAACTTCAAATTCTCAACATTAACAACTTCATGCATCTGCATATATGGAGGCAAATCTAAACGAAAAGCATTGTTACCAATCTTGCCGACAATTTTGAAGGGACCATATCGAATTGGTTTCAACTTTTTACCTTCTCCTTTAAGCCTCTCCTTCCTGATGTAAATACACACTTCATCACCAACTTCGAAACTATGATCAACACGATGCTTGTCATGTCTCGCTTTGTACTTGTCCTGACTCTTTTCCAACTTCTCTTGCACCACCTGATGTATCGACTGAATTTGTTCGATGAACTTCTCTGCCCGATCAATATCATATTGCCCATCAAAAGAAATATCTTTCCCAAAGATGAAATCTAAAGGCGACTTGGGAAAATAGCCAAAACATGTCTCAAATGGCGACGTTTGAGTCGAAGAGTGCTTGGATCGATTGTACGCATGCTGAACGTAGTGTAAATGTTCATCCCAAAGCTTAGGATGCTTTCTGCAATAAGCACAAAGAAGATGTACCACTGTACGATTCACCACCTCTGTCTTACCATCTGTCTGCGGATGAAAAGATGTGCTCTTCTTAAGCTTGGTGTCCATGAGTTCCCACAAACTCGACCAAAAACTTCCAACAAATCGAGAATCCCGATAAGAAATGATGGACTTGGGCAAACCAAAATGCACCCAAACATTTTGAAAGAACAACTGTGCCATTTGATATGTTGTTACCTGCTTAGTACATGGCATCAAAATACACATCTTTCTAAAACGATCAACCACAACATAAAGATAATCATGACCTCTTCCCGACATAGGTAAACCACCAACAAAATCCATGGAAATACTTTCCCAAGGACGAGAAGGAACTGGAAGTGGAGTGTACAAACCCAACTTTCGATTACTTGGTTTACTTGTAGCACACAACGAACATCCCCGAACATATCGTGAAA
>ML793045.1:322586-367621 GCA_009831015.1 Picea engelmannii
TTATATATGTACTTTCAATAAATACACAGCAACATAACTTGCAGCAAATAAACCATCAAACTCAGAACAATCACAACATGATAAAGGAGTTCACCCCCCTTCGGGCTACATCTCCTTGAGCCTCCATTAATGGACTTGGCTCTCTGGGATTAATTTGTCAAAATTTCTTTTAAAAGATGCTGCTCAACTCCAATGGAAAAACAAACTGTACCATTGAGATCAAAGCACATAAAAAACCCCAAAAATGACTAATAGAACTCTGAAAATGGATCATGGCTCATCCGGGCATGACCTCTTCTACATGTGGCCATAAGCTTCCCTGAGCTTCTCTTTGGAAAAAACACCTGTAAAATTCCTCAAAATCCTCTAAAAAATATCCCAATGTGTTCAGAGCATAACAATTAGCCAAAAATGATTATTCATTCACAGAAAACAAACATAGGCTCACCAAAACATGTCCTCAATCAATGAGGGCTTCAAGCTTCCTAGAGCTTCCTGAAACTTCAATAGCTAAAATCCTACAAAATAAGTCTTCAAATGGCCTTGATAATAGTGCCAATGGATTCAGGACATCCAAAAACCCCTAGCTAGGCTTTTACGACACCTCAATCGGCCAAAAAATGAGAAAGATAGGCCTCCTGCCATCCTCTTCCTTCAACCTTGCTGGCTCTGGTTCGCCAAAACGCACCTCTGTGTGCTTGAACCAAGAACACACTCCAAATTCGTGTTTAAACCCAGCACATGTGCGAAACTGAATAAATGTGCAAACTGTAGGACGGTTATGGGCGCGTCAGCCCCTAACCGCCTAGCACTCGGGCACATGGTGGCATAATATGACCACAGGCTTCAAAACGTAACCATTCTCCAACCGTTTGAAACCACAATTTAAAAACCACGCACATACTTAAAACTGTGGTCATATATATATAAACGGAAACCGCGGGCTTACTATATGTAAAACCCACGCTATGTTTAAAACCCCGCGTGCGCCAAACCTCTGTTTACATGGTCACATGGTAATGTAATACAACCACGAGCCGGGGCTTAGCCTCGGCCCGACCCCTGCGCCAACATACACATAATCAAATTTAAATAAATATTGTATCATATGATTGTTAAGAAACATAGCATGGTGCGTTGGTTAGTCAGAATTTGATAAGGCGTAGCCATTGTGGGAGGTCCAGGGGTCGAACCCCACGGACTCCAATAAAAATTTACAAACCAAAAACCAAATAAAGGGGGGCGTGCCACGTGGCAGCCCATGACTGGGCCACGTGGCATCATACCATTTTCCAAAACCTTGCCATGTGTCGACAAATTATTCATCCAAAACTGCCAATCCAAAATTGACACGTCATCATGTACAGTCAAGCCACGTCACCTCTGCCACGTCAGTCTGTACGGACTGTACAGACTATCCAGTCAGCGTCCTTTTTTTTTACCTGTTTGGCGATTCGAACAGATCGTGATATGTTTCACTCCTGATGTTCGTTTGAGATGAAACGAGTTGTGTTGGGTTCATGACGACGAGGGCTATGCTCTCCTTTGTTTTGAGGCAATTCCGAGAATGTTGATTTTTGAGCTAAAATTTGACCCCTGGTCCAGATTTTGATCAATAAATAAGCTTAAGTCGAACATTCATGGGATCATCTGATCAGAGGTCAATGATGTAAACCCACTTTCGAACACGAGGAGGTTTTCCATTGAGGCATGCAAGTCCCAAGGTACTAACTAGTTTCTAAGTCTAGTTCCCGGATAATGTGTTGAAGTCGACAGGAATAGACTCGTCGAAGGAGGGAATTGATGTATCCCCCATCAATGACACAAAACAAACACAGATATGTAAATTGGTGGATCAAATGAACATAGACTGACATGGGTATTGAAACCAAGAATTTTTTATGGTTGAATTTCGAGGCCGATACTTCCGTTGAACACTGAGGCACAACAACAGAAACATGGCATGGACCAAAACATGATAATGTAGTGGATACTATGACTTTCGTCGGGTGACCCAAAGGAGTAAGGAAACTCATAGGATTTGTTCAATGCAGAGGTTTAGTGGATTAAAATGCGTGAAAAGACAAAGTGTCATGTTCAAGGGCGACCGTAAGAGTGACTGGTGATGTTTTCAAAAACTGCATGGCTTGCTTCCTTCAAAATTTTCCCCTATCCAGATAGACAAGTACCTCTTTTTAATTTAACGAGATCGAGGAGGGTAACACATGCTCGATATAACTCACCTTCGGTAAGTTCCTCTTCCTTTTTAACGAACTGGAAGAAGTAAGTGTTCGATCCTGTATGGGCCCTTCAATGTATAACTCGGTTGTTTTTCATGTTTAGAGAGTTTGAAAATAACTTAAAGACGACTCCAAGGTTGTCCTTTTTCGTAATGTTAGTTACGCGAGGCTGAAAAAGAGATAAACTACCACTCGAAAGATGCCCTTTCAAACCTTTTAACAAGTGTGAAAGGAAGAAAGTTCACTCGACAATCTTTTCATGTTTAGAGAGACTGAAAAGAGATTAAAGATAACTCCAGGGGGTTCCTTTTTCATATAACCTTTACAAGTCCGAAAAAGTGATAAAATTATACTCAGTTACATTCTCATGTATTTGCGAGCATGAGAAATAACAAAGACTAATATCGATATTGGTTTCATTTTTGCACAATCTTGAAACAAAATTAAACTATGCTTGTAAATTCCCAACATAAATTCCAAAGGTAGGGATACCCCTGGATGGTTGGTACTTTTCCCCCAGCTTGAAAAGTTAGCAACTTAACTCCAGAATGATAATCAAAGGCTGGAGACATGCTCCCCAAGCTTAAATTCATTCACCGACTTTGAGGTTGTCACCAATTTATGTACTAGATGGAGAAAAAGGCTAAGGGTGGATGAAATGAAGGTTAAAAAACGAGACCTAAAGAAAGACTCAACTTGGTAGGAGAGGTGACTGTTTCATTTTTTAACGAGCTTGACACATGAAAAGAACTATGCTCAGGGCTCCAGGTTGAATCCCTAGATTTTTGTTTCATTTTTAACAAGCTTGCCACAGAGAAGAAAAAACTATGCTCGTAGCTTCTGTTTCATTTTTTAACGAGCTGGCCACAGAGAAGTAAACTATGCCCATGACCTTCTTGATCATGGCTTCCAAGAGGATAATTCTTTGGAAGGACACCATGTCAAGGAACAAAATTTGGACATGGATTCTAAGAGATCTTCACTGGACAGAAGAAAAACAATCTGGAAGGAACACATGTCGAGGTCCATGATAGGAGTAAGGAGATCATGCTCCAATAGCCTTACCGAAGAGATCACCATGTCAACTACCATATCTAATTCATCAGAAGTTGAAATCATGGGAGACAACGCCACATAATTGACCTGTGGCAGGGGTGATACCGACTGCATACAAGACCCGTTTAGGGAGGTTATTGGGTTGGTAATCAAGTCAAGACCAACGCATGAAATTTGATCAATAGCCACAATTCTTCCATCGTGAGGGAAAGATATTAGATGAAATAAATTGGACAAAATAGCTTTCATGGCATAGACATAATCTCTCCCAAGGAGTAAATTGAAATCCAAGGGGTCCTGGACTACCATAACATCAATAAAGACAGTTTTCCCTCCCAAAGTTATAGGAAACTGAGGAAGGAATCCTAAAGGGTGGTTGGTTCTTCTGTTAAAAGCGAAAAAAGTCTGGGTAACCGGCACAAGCTGAGGATAACCCAAAATTTTCCAAGCAATAGAGGATAAAATACTAACAGCCGAACCTTCATCTATCAGCGCATGAGGAACATCCTAACCAAAAACCTATACTATAATCTTGAAAGGAATGTGAGAGGGAAGATGAGGTCCAGTTAGCACACCCCAATAAAAAAGGATGGCCTCGTTACTTGGAGGGGGTTTCGCGGGAGAAGGAGGAATGCTCCCCAACATGGTAGATTCTGCATCAACGAGAAAAACGTGGGACGTATCAGGTTTACTCTCTAGCAGGAGAGTAGGATCGATTGATAACGACATCAAATCAACTACTTGGGTTTCATTCTCCAAGGGGAGAATGGGTTCGAAAGGTGGAAATGGATCGACCACTTGGGTTTCACTCTCTAACGGGAGAGCAGGATCAACCGAAGATGGGATCGGATCAACCACTTTGTCAACTGGTGTAACTAAGGACGTGACCAGATTGGTGACATGATCAACCGGACTAACCGATGAAGGGACCAGAGTAACCACTTTGGCACTCATCAGAGGAGTGGGATTAACCATGTTGGCACTCTTCATATGAAGGGTGGGACTAACCAATGACGAGACTGGATCAGTCACTTGGGTTTCACTTTTCAGATGAAAAGTGGGGTTGATCAATGACGGAACTGGATCAACTACTTTGGTTAGTGGTTCAACCGAGGATTAAACTAGATTGACCACCTGATAAACCAGATTGACCGGGGATGGAACCGTATTGACCATTCCATCAACTAATGATGGTTTGGGGGAAATCTTATGATAACCAATTGGAAGTTGAAGTTTTTCCAAAAGAGAAGAAGCCTCGTCCATATGAGGACAAAGGTGAGAATAACAATCACCTTTGCATAACATGCAAGGAAATTTGACGGTTGTCTTCTTCTTACCAACCTTAACGTCACTAGTTGATGGGGTGTCACTAACATGTCTAGCAGGGGTCGATGACATGGAAGAACACATTTCTAAAACCTTGGAAAGACCAGGGAAATCCCTTAAAAAGTGGTCACCCTTACAAAGACTGCAAGGGAATTTGAGTTTCAGATTCTTTTTTGTAATCTTGTCGACCTCATCAACACTCCTAGTATGATTAATAGTAGTTGGTTGCTTGGATCCAACATATGATATGGTTGGAGGCTTGGTTATTTTTGGGTTTTGCTTCTTCTTCTCTTTCTGTTTCTACTTCTTCTTATGAACCTGGCTACTTGCTTTAGAGCTTTCACTGGGCGAAGAAGGAGAAAGGGGAAGAGACTTAATGGGTGAAGAAGGAGAAAATTTGGCATGAGGTTGATGTGTGGGTGGTGTACTTATATTTGAATCATTAGGTATAGTAGAAGCACTGAGAAGATTCGATATCACCAGAGTGGGGAACAACCAAACCAGTGATCCAATGGTGAGTCCCGAAAGACTCAGTGTGGCAATGTACGAAGGACCAATGTTTCCAAAAGAAGGAAAGGTGAAAGGTTCCCCAGGACAAGGGGTTCCTCCATTGGTACTCCTAGGATTTGATTCCATTAACAATGACTCGACCTAAGTTCCACTTCGTAAAACAAACAACACACGCTATGAATCTAAGAAGAAAACAATTAAACAAAACTTCCCACAATGAAACCACTAGTTGGTGATGAAATCCAACATCGCGAGATCAATATAGGAAGGGGAGGGGATAGAGCAGGTGGATCAATTATGTTGGTGACCTACTTAATGGACTTATGCCTTGGTGTAAGCTTCCACGCAGTAATTGTGGATTTACCCTCCAAGGATCCCGAGTGAGTTTGACCAATGTCTGTTCCAGGTACAGTGAGACTTCCCTTCACCGTCACCTTGTGTAAGACTCTGAAGATTATGGCTACTAAGGTTACCAAATCCCAGTCAGACCCTGGGAGGGTACATTCGATAGTCCAGTCCGAATGTGTGGACAAGATAACAAGTCTAAAATCCTTCAAGAGAACTGAGGACAAGTGGACCGGTAGAACTCCAGAGGACCCCGAACGGATTCAGAATTCACGAAACACCGAGACCAAATGAAGACAGTTGAACCTCAAGAAGGACCCCCAATATACAATATGACTACTATGAATGGTTAAACCACGAAGGGATAATCTCTGTAACTTTCCCAAACACGACCTCGTGTGTAACCTTTGTGTGAGAGGGGGATCCCAGAAAGTCTATATGATAATTGGATTTGCTCTCCCTATCGCAAGATGCTAATGTTTTTTTTACAGTTTTGGAAAGTTATCCTTTCAACCTATTCCAAATCTCTACACCTTAAGCGAATGTAGGTTTGCTAACAGAAAATGTAAAAATGTCTGATAAACTTTAGTTTAGTGCTTGATTTTAAGGTTGTTGTTTACTCAAGAGGAAAATGGAGTGGACTGAATGATGTTTTGAACAACTCTAAACAATGCAAAGAAATGAGAATGCAAATATTTCACTTCAATGAAAGCTATATTACAAGAAGGAGAAAATGTTCGTCATTCCAGGTGCACAATGTCCCAAAATGCCAAAAATCATGCAATTCCGCTACGTCAAATGTAAGCTAGTTTCACTACCCATAAACAAGAATGAATCTGTCTTCTTTGTTTCATTCTAATGTATACAGAAAGTAAATACAAAACCTTCAATTCTCCACGACTTTCAATCAGGAGAAAGAGTCCTATGCAAATGCAAAAGACACGAAGCAAAAGGGCTACAAACAAAGCATGCACTCAAGGCAGTGAGGTATGAAAGAAAATAAGGAGAAACTTGTTCTGAAAAAAAAGAACACAATCAAGGATTCTATAACCAATCGATCATTCAAGGAACACAACAAAATGCGAATAAGAATCCAAGAAATGACAGGGAGAAAGAGAAAACACTCAAAACTGTCCTGAGAAAAAATGCAGCTAGAAAAGGCAATTTCACATTCCTGAAAAATGTTGCAAGCTCCAATAAATACAAGAGAGAGTGATAAGAATAAAAAACCAATCCAAACAACTTCACAAACCAACCACAGACTCTGGGTAAAGACCTCTGCAAAATAGGTTGCAAAAGACTGAGTAGAAGAAGGAAAAAACTCTCAAAAAAGAGACTAGCGCTCCTCGTCTCAAGGTTACAGAGTGTTGCAATGCTCCCTAAAAAACTATAGGGGAGCACTATACAAATATCAGCGCTCTGGTATAGCCTAGGGGGGAGCACTAGTCCTCCTAGAAACTCAGAAAAAGAGCCAAAAAAGTGCAAAAACTCACTCAGAATGCATGAAAAATGGTGAAATTTCTAGTGAAGGTAGGAGAAGGTTAATGGATGATGAACAACCAGGAATTGCTTGGGAAGATGACCTCAAAGATCAAATGGAACAATTCCTATATCCTTTAATTCCTTACAACAACTTTCATACAATCAGATGAATGAGAAAGCAGTATATCGACTCCAAATGTAACATCCCTCAGTCGAACCCAATTGTAAATATAAACAAGCATACTTAAGCTGGTGAGTTGTTTTGACATCATTTTGGTAATAAATCTATCAGGGCATAGTGCGCGAAGGTACTACGCAGTAAAGTGTTGTAATGTGTACATTTATGGGTATGCGTGCAATAACTAAAGAGCGTGCAACCTTGAGGTCAGTGAATACAGCGCACAGTAATTAAAGTGCGCGCAATATTCCATCGGTTAGGGAAAGGGAGAACCAAAAAGGGAATATTATATTAATATTTCCTTAATACATAAAGTAAGGATAATTATTTTATCCTAAGTCTTGAAGTCGGGGACAAGTGGCCAAAAGTAACTTCCATCATGACAAGTGTCCAGTCGGGGACATGCATACTTATTGTCGGGACTGAACTTAGTTGGGAAAAAAATCATTGTTATGAGCCTTTTTCCATTTTGCAGACCATCATTTTTTTGGGGAAATTCCTTACCTTCATTCTGTAAATCATTCATCCATGATTCCATGACCATTTTTCCATTTCCAAAGTCCTGTAGCTTCAAACATTCATTTCACTATACCAGAACCGGTATCCATGACTATTCTTGTCCGTGTAGCTGGTTAGCATGGGAGCGGGATTGAAGAAGCGGGTTGTTAGGCCCATGAAAGGTTGAAGAAGTGGGTTGTCAGGCCCATGAGTAGTTCTCTGAGTGGGAATATTGTTGTGGATCGATTTCCTGAAGGTGATAAACTACAGTTACGGTTCCTAGAGACTTCTGGTCCGGCCTGTTGCTGAAGCCCTGGAAGGGGAGTGGTGTAGCCGAGGGACTATTGAGAAGAGAAGTTGCACACTTCCTTGGGTGGGACATGCATGTGGGGAATGAGGGACTGTAAGATGTTGGTTGAGAGAGCACCATGAAAAAATATTTCCTGTTGTCCATGAGCCATAGCCTAGATAGGAATCCCTTTACCCAGGTAGAGTTCAGTCCTAGCTCGGGGGTGACTCACTTTTGAGAGTGATGAACAATGTAGTCTAAGGCTGGGAGGTTCGTGGAAGGTCTGCATGCAGTCGGTGACATTCATACCAAAGATAAGTACCAATTGTGTATTAAAATGACATGTTACATTGTTATTTAACGTGTTTGATTATGGGTTACCTACAATTCATGATTAATAATTGTCTATGTGTTTATGGATATTCTTGTACATAGTGCATTATAGAAGTTGTCGTTATTTCATTATGAAATGGTAAGTTTCCGTATGTATTGTCTGTCATGTTACATGTAAAGCTTCCACACGAGGGTTGTGTGTGAATGAGTAATTACATGCAGTTTGATTTGAATATATGCATACGAGTATATGTTTTTTATATGTAAATATTATGTAGTATAACTCAGTAGAATACTGGGTATGTACTGTAAGTTCCAAAGTGAGTTAACGAGGGTGTTACCTGGTGATTTTTTTGATGTCTACTGGCCCGAGTGAATGAGTTAGCACCCATGTAGCACGTGTGTGTGTGTGTGTGGGGTCGGGGGACATTACATTTTGGTATCAGAGCTTCTTGGTTCCAACACTGAGTCTGTATGGGCCAAAAAGGTTCATTTGAATTGAACATTCATGGGAGATTAAGCTCGAAATGGTCCATTTACCAAGGTCACGGAGCGTCCATGGTAAATTTCTAGCACTGCGCGAAAATACGTTGACGTGCGGGAGCGCGCAGTAAATTTTGGGCACCACGCGGGAAAATGTTAGCATGTAAGTGCGCGTGGCGAAATTGTGATGTAGCGCAGAAGGATATAGTGAGCGAATGTGTGCACTATATTTAGCTTTGTGCGGTATACACACTTAGTAATGGCACATATAGTGTGTGCGGTGTTGAAAAACACAGAGGAGTTTTGCAGGTGATCGCAGATTAGTGAGCACAGTAGAGCATATTGAACTTTGACATGGTACAATTCATAGAGAGAAATGCATGTGGAATATCAATGCACGATAAAATTAAAATAAAATTTAAAAAAGGAGAAAAAAAAAACTATACGCAGTGGGTATTGATGAGCAACACCAATGTAATGCGTGCAAGTTTTTGGCACAATGAAGAATAAATGTATAGTGGATAAAGGTGCGAAGAAATACATAACCGTGATAGAACATTAATTAAAATGAATTCAGAATGGTTTGAGACGAAATAAATACAATCTAAACTACTAAAGCTGAGAACATCTCAGAGATGAATTTGGGGTTTTACTTCCTCTGATTGCAAACAGAATAAAAGTAAAATACAATCTTTCAAGAACGTATACTAAGAAATAAATACATACTCGTAACACCACCAGATTGAATTTGTCATGTATAGTCCTTAAATATATATATATATATATATATATTCATTTAATCTCAAAATTTACAAAAAGTCTTTCTGCGCAGAGGGCAGATACGTTTGTAGAATTCAAAAATGATTGGATTTATGCCTAATTCTACAAATAGTATGAGGTTACAAAAAGGGATCGATAAGATTAGTTCTATCGCCTCCAGAGTCCCTTACCTATGTTACCTTCTATCCAAAAGTTGTTGAAATGTACTTAAGTCTATGAGAGGACTCATTTCATCTTAGTTATTTCCTCCTGTAAAGTATCAAACCAAACAGGTTGATTCTCTCCAAAACTTTCAGTCGCTTCAATTACAACTTCCTTTTTTGGTCACTTGTTCGTTTCTTCTTAACAGCTCCACTGTTGATGACTAGATCCCTCATGATAGGATTTAGCCTGACTTTCGACTTGGAGTCTGTGGCAGGTTCTGTGAGAAACTTAGTCACTAGGATGCGCGCAATTGATCTTTCCTTTTTACTCGCAGGAAATTCTTTCATGTTGTTGGAGTAACCCATCTCGCTGGATATAGATTTATCCATGCTCCCAATTCATGCAGACACATATATTTTACTACAGAGATAAGAAAGTAGAGAAAAATTGGAAGACTATTCCATTTATGGATAAGATGATGCTTCAAAACTCAGGAATTTGTAATTATAGAGTTCCAATGATGAATCCCTAACAGATTTGCACACAAGTGCAATGGGATGCCATGCACAGTTAATCCATTTCAAATGATTAAGTTGTGTGAGTTCATTATGGCTGTGTTCGTTGGACTTCACGAGGCTATGAAGTATCGAATGAGTGAAACATGGTGATCTGACTAACCATCTTTCGCCCCACGAATGGTGGATTTGACATAATGAAACACGTGACGTTAGGATTTTGGCGATGATGTAGTTCATGATAAAATTCGCGAAATTGAGTTTTGTCTAAAGTTTTTCATGGTGATAGCACCTGGAACTCAGACAAAATAATTATGATGTGTATATTGAACCAAGATGGTTCGTATTATTCTTGAATTGTGGATTTATTTATCTTGATAAGCTTTGTTGGCTACACTTTTTGCAGAATTGACAACAACTATATTAGTTCAGTTCAATATAGAATCCATAGGAATGGAAGAGGCATAGGGAGATTTTAGCTGGCAAAACGAGAGCAAAGGGATGAATTTTCATTTGGACATTGAAGGAACAAAATCCAATGGGCATGGAGAGGAAAGAGATGAAAACCTGAATATGGTAGAGACCATTAAAAATTTGCAAAAGGATGTCCAAAGCCATAAAGCTGATAATGAAAAATTTATGAAAGCCATGGAACAACAAGATGACTTCAACATGAAGTTATTGAAGGGCTTGAATAGAATAGAAAATAAATTGGACAAGGAGGGTGGCACAAGCAAATATGGAAATCAAAAATATTTGGATGAGAAAATAAGTACAAAAAGTGTTAGTAGACAACACCACTCCCAGAGGCATTCCAATAAAAGAGTAGGTAGCAACACAAGTCCATCTCCTGTCAGATAACATAAGAGGTCTGGGATGGATGAGTTATGAGGAGAAACGAACAAAATAAAACATCCTACATTTGATGGTGAACACAAGAAGGATGAAGATGAAAAAACATGGTTGCTGGGCATGAGGAAGTATTTTCAATTGCATAGCTATTCTTCTCATGCAGAAGGTAGAATTGTCATCTATCAACTCAAAGGAAAATCATCCATGCGGTGGGATCAACTCATGCAGGTGCAACACCTTAAAGAGAAAAGTGTTACTTGGAAGGAATTTAAGAAGTATTTTGAGAATAAATACCTGTCCAAGAGATATTATGACAAGAAAATGAAAGAGTTCTTTGAACTCAAACTTGGAAGTATGATTGTAGATGAATATGAAAGAAGATTTCTAGAACTGATGAAGTATGTCTCTTTTATCAAAGATGAGAAAGTTAAAATTCAAAGGTATTTGAGTGGACTACTAGCATTTATCAGTGACAAGATACAATATGATGATCCTAATACTTTGGAAGAGACCCTTAGGAGAGCTAAATGCCTATATGATTAGCAAAAAACAAGGCCAACTTTCCAAAAGACTTGGGAAGACAAAACAAAATTCAAGGTGGATCAGAGGAAGAAGGGGTATAAGACACCATTCTTCAGAAATAATCCACAAGAGCAACAAATGCCTAGAGAACCAGAACGATTGACATAGGAAGCCAAAGGCCATGGAATCCACCCATGCAATGTTGGGGTTGTAAAGGATATCATAGGTTTAGAGATTGTCCTCATAGAGGTGAAACAGGAAGGACTGTTCACAATGTACATCAAGCTAAAACAATGAGGGGCATGGGAAAAAATGTGCCAAGGATCTATGCAGCCCTGGATAACAAAACAAGCAAAGTATCAGTCACACATGATTGAAGTGGAAGGTATGATTAACAACCAAACCATTACTATTTTAATTGATTCACGATCTAGTCATAGTTATATAGATCCTAAGATGGTAGAAAGTTTGCAATTGCCAAGAAGAAAACATGGGAAATCTTGGTTGGTACAGTTGGCTACAAGAGCCAAAATAAAAGTAAATGAGATGGTTAAGTCATGTCTTATGAACATGAACGGACTCAACACCAAGGAAGATTTGAATATCTTACCTTTAGGTTCTTATGAATGTCTAATTGGGATGGATTGGTTGGACCAACATCATACTCTTCTAGACTATCATAACAAAGCATTCACTTGCTTGGTTGAAGAAGGGAACCAAATGAAAGTGCAGGGAATTCCCAGAGCAGTAACCATTAGAGAAAGTTCAGCATTGTAGCTGAAGAAATGTTATAGAAGAGGATGTCAAATATTTGCAGCTCATATGGAGGAGACACCTAAAGACAAGGTGCCAAATTTGGAGGATTATGCAGTCCTGAAAGAGTTTGAATATGTATTCAAGGAAGTTCCAGGACTACCCCCAAAGAGAGACATTGATTTTTCTATAAATCTAACACCAGGAGCAGCTCCAGTGTCAAAGACTCCTTACATAATGAGTACACCACAATTTGAAGGAGTTGCAAATGCAGCTTGAAGAACTTATGAAAAAGGGATATATACACCCAAGTGTATCACCTTGGGGTTCACCAGTCTTATTTGTGAAAAATAAAGATGGAACATTAAGATTGTGCATTGATTTCAGACGGTTAAATAAAGTGATTGTTAAGAACAAGTATCCTCTGCCTAGGATTGTTGATCTTTTTGATCAATTGAAGGATGCAAAGATCTTTTCAAAAATAGATCTCAGATCAGGATACCACCAGGTAAGAATTAAAGAGGAAGATATCAACAAGACCGCCTTCAGGACAAGGTATGGTCATTATGAGTTCACAGTGGTGCCATTTGGGTTGTCAAATGCACCAGTTGTTTTCATGTGCTTAATGAATGGTGTTTTTCGAGAATATTTGGATAAGTTTGTCATTGTCTTTTTGGATGACATTCTTATATATTCTAAGTCAGAAGAAGAGCATGAACATCATTTGA
Organism: Picea engelmannii; assembly: GCA_009831015.1. Classification (NCBI taxonomy): domain Eukaryota; kingdom Viridiplantae; phylum Streptophyta; class Pinopsida; order Pinales; family Pinaceae; genus Picea; species Picea engelmannii. The sequence goes on from ML793045.1 coordinate 335,621, forward strand.
GGATGGTGTTACAAGTATTAAGAGAGCATTAGTTGTATGCCAAATTGAGCAAGTGCTCATTTTATCAAGAACAAATTCATTATTTGGCGCATATCATTTCCAAGGATGGGATAGTCGTGGACCCTGAAAATATTGAAGCCATTAGGGAATGGTCAGCACCAAGGAATGTGACTGAAGTTAGATCATTCATGGGCCTTGCAGGCTACTATAGGAGATTCATTGGAGGATTCTCAAAGATAGAACACCCAATTACTTCCTTGCAAAGAAAAGGTGTGAAGTTTCAGTGGACTTTGGACTTTGAAAAGAGTTTCCAACACTTGAAACGATTATTGAAAAGTGCTCCAATTTTAAGGATTACAGATCCAAACCAAGACTTTATCGTATGCACAGATGCATGTAAGGAAGGACTTGGAGGATTCCTCAGTCAAAATGGATTTGTGATGTGTTATGAATCCATGAAGTTAAAGGAACATGAAAGAAACTATGCCACACATGATTTGGAGTTGGTAGCCATAATGCATGCCTTGAGAAAATGGAGACATTACCTCATGGGAAGAAGGTTCGAGTTAAGAACAGACCACAATGGTATGAAATATTTATTTGATCAGCCAAATCTAAATGCTAGGCAAAGCAGGTGGTTGGAGTTACTAAGCGAATATGATTTTGATATAAAGCATATCAAGTGAAAAGAGAATAAAGTGGTTGATGCACTCAGCAGGAGTGTGCATGAAATACATGCTACAACCATTAGCATGTATCAAAATGATATTAAAAGTGAAATTCAGGAAGCTGCGAATGTAGACTTACATTACAGAGAATTGATAGCAAAGCTACAACAAGGTGAGATACCACATAAATTGGATAGTTATAAGTTGGGAGTAGATGGAATACTGTTGCACAAGAATAGGATTTTTGTACCAAATGCTCAAGACTTAAAACGTTTGATTTTGCATGAGATGCATAATGTTCCTTATGCAAGGCACCCCAGATACCAGATAACCATAGCAGCGGTCAAAAGCCAATAATTTTGGCTAGGTATGAAGAAAGAAATTGTTGAATACATCGCTAGATGTATGGAGTGCCAGAAAGTTAAAGCTGAGCATAGGCACCCAACAGGGTTGCTACAACCCTTAACCATTCCTGAATGGAAGTGGGAAGTAGTAACAATGGATTTTATTATGGGATTACCCAGAACAGGAAAACTACATGATTCAATCATGGTAGTGGTGGAGATGCTTACAAAATCTACCCATTTCATCCCACTAAAAACTACTCATAAGGTAGCCGATGTTTCTAAGATTTTCATAAAAGAAGTGGCGTGATTTCACGAAATTCCTAAAACAATTGTGTTAGAAAGAGACCCGAAATTCACCTCGAATTGCTAGAAGGGATTGTTCAAAGGATTCTGAACGAATCTAAACTTTAGTACAGCTTATCATCCTGAGTCTGATGGATAGACAAAGAGGGTGAACAGAGTGATAGAGGACATACTGAGAATGTATGTGATGAACAAACCATCGAAATGGGAAGACTACCTACACTTGGTAGAATTTGTTTACAACAATGGGTATTAGGCATCATTGAAGATGATCCCATTTGAAGAACTTTACGACAGAAAGTGCAATACTCCAGTAAGATGGGATAATCCAGCTGATAGAATAATAGTTGGGCCAGAGTTTCTCAGGGAGATGGAGAATCAAATTGTAAAAATTAAGCAGAATTTGAAAGCTGCCCAAGACAGGCAGGAAAGTTATGTTGATAAAAATAGAATCCACAGAGAATTCAAAGTGGGTGATCATGTTTTCCTGAAACTAAAAGCTAACAGGAGTTCCCTGAAACTGGGAAGTTGCTCCAAGTTGGCAGCTAGATTTTGTGGACAGTTTGAAATCCTAGGGAGGATTGGTCCAGTTGCTTATATGATTTCATTGCCTGCATCTATGTTTGTTCATAATGTATTCCATGTATCATTGCTAAAGAAATATATACCTGATGCTAATCATGTTATTGATTGGAATATGATTCAGGTGGAGCAAGAAGGCGCTTTCAAAGTGCATCCAGTGCACATTCTAGACTGGAAAATCAAATAGCTCTGGAATCAAGCCATAGGACTTGTAAAGGTCCAATGGACCTGGTACGGTCCTGAGGACGCTACTTGGGAACATGAGGATGTGATGCGCACAAAATATCCGCATTTGTTTGAGAATTCTTAAAATTTTGTTGTATAAGTGTACAAGATGCACTGAGGACAGTGCATAAATAAGGGGAGGGGATTGTAACATCCCTCGGTCGAACCCAATTGTAAATATAAACAAGCATACTTAAGCTGGTGAGCTATTTTGACATCATTTTGGTAATGCATCTATCAGGGCATAGTGCGCGAAGGTACTGCGCAGTAAAGTGTTGTAATGTGCACATTTCTGGGTACACGCGCAGTAACTAAAGAGCGCGCAACCTTGAGGTTAGTGAATACAGTGCGCAGTAACTAAATTGCGCGCAATATTCAGGTCAGTGAATCTTTATGTATATAATATGCATTTATAGGCTGGTGAGCCAGTATTATAAGATGGATGCTTATGTTTTGGAATTAGGCTAGAACGCCTAGATGTGAAAGGCCAGTGCGATTATTTTGTATATGTCTCATGATTAATATAAAATATATCATTGTGTGTAGACCGGCCACGATCAAAGAGAAGGGGGACTGAATTCCACCGGTTAGGGAAAGAGAGAGCTAAAAAGGGAATATTATATTAATATTTCCTTAAGACATAAAGTAAGGATAATTATTTTATCCTAAGTTCTGAAGTGGGGGACAAGTGGCCAAAAGTAACTTCCAGCATGACAAGTGTCCAGTAGGGGACATGCATACTTATTATCGGGACTCAACTTAGTTGGGAAAAAAATCATTGTTACGAGACTTTTTCCATCTTGCAGACCGTCATTTTTGGGGGGAAATTGCTTACCTTCATTCTGTAAATCATTTAGCCATGATTCCATAACCATTTTTCCATTTCTAAATTCCTATAGCTTCAAACATTCATTTCACTATACCAGAACCCATATCCATGACTATTCATGTATGTGTAGCTGGTTAGCGTGGGAGCGGGATTGAAGAAGCGGGTTGTCAATCCAGTGAGAGGTTGAAGAAGAGGGTTGTCAGGTCCATGAGAAATTATCTGAGTGGGAGGATTGTTGTGGATCGATTTCCTGAAGGTGCTAAACTACAGTTACGGTGCCCAGAGACTTCCAGTTCAGCCTGTTGTTGAAGCCCTGGAAGGGAAGTGGTGTAGTCGAGGGACTGTTGAGAAGAGAAGGTGCACACTTCCTTGGGTGGGACATGCATGTGGGGAATGAGGGACTGTAATTTGTTGGTTGAGAGAGCACTGTGATGGAATATTTCCTATTGTCCATGAGCCATAGCCCAGTTAAGAATCCCTTTACCCAGGTGGAGTTCAATCCCAACTCAGGGGTGACTCACTGTTGAGAGTGATGAACAGTGTAGTCTAAGGCTAGGAGGTTCGTGGAAGGTCTGCACACAGTCGGTGATGCTCATACCAAAGATAAGTACCAATTGTGTATTAAAATGACATGTTACATTGTCATTTAACGTGTTTGATTATGGGTTACCTACAATTCATGCTTAATAAATGTCTGTGTGTTTATGGATATTCCTGTACATAGTGCATTACAAAAGTTGTCGTTATTTCATTATGAAATGGTAAGTTACCATATGTATTTTCTGTCATGTTACATGTAAAGCTTCCACAAGAGCGTTGTGTGTGAATGAGTAATTACATGCAGTTCGATTTGAATATATGCATACGAGTACATGTTTTTTATATGTAAATATTATGTAGTATAGCTCAGTAGAATACTGGGTATGTACTGTAAGTTCCGCAGTGAGGTAAAGAGGGTGTTACATGGTGAGTTTTGTGATGTCTCCCAGCCCGAGTGAGTGAGTTAGCACACACGCACGTGTAGCATGTGTGTGTGGGGTCGGGAGACATTACACCAAATCTCAAAGAAAAAGAGTGACTCAAAGTAAGGAAGAAAAAGATGCCACAAACCCAAACAAAGCATCATGAATTATTAGAAATCAAGTTGTTGGAGGCCAAAACAAAAACACACTAGGATGGTGATAACCCTGAGCAAAAGAATTAGCAAAAATTAGACTTTAAGATCAACTCCTAAAAGAGTTTTAAGAAGAAAAGGACTAGTGACCTGGTGTCAAGGGCACCAGAGTGTTGTAGCGCTCTATGGGAGCCTACAAGGGAGTGCTAGCACTCTGGTAGTAGAGGAAGGGGAGTGATGGCCTCTCAGAACTCAACAATTTTCCCAGAAATCCAAAAACAACTCAAGAAAATACATAAAACAGTGTGTATAAGATGAATCCAAGAGCCAACAACACATCTAAGAATCAGAGACACAACATGGATAAGATCTAAAAGTGAGAAACGGCCAAAACAAGACCAATGAAGGAAACCAAAACTGAAATCTTCGCTCTCCAGTAGAGTCGCCAATTTCTGTTACAGGAAAATCCCCCTACGAACAGGTGAATCCCCTCTTGGGATCTAGACTCCTAAGACCAAGACAGAAAAATGCTAACGTTGGTCATTGAAATCACTTTAAACCTAGATAAACTAATGTATAGAGAAGAGGAAGATGTACCTTTTTCAATGTTTGTCCTTGTCCAGTCTGAGTTGAGCTTCGATCTCCAAGCTCCTCAACAAGTCTTGCAATCCAATCATAGAAAAAACATGTTTCCTATTCTACTATGATTAGATTGAAACCAGATCTATATATTAAAGACAAGTTCATCTAGATAAACATAATCTTGAAGGAAACAAGCCAAGCACATATATATTAATGAAAAAAAAGAAAAGTGCTTACAACTATAGATGCAGGCAACAACGTCACCAAGATCTCTTTGTCCAAACCCTTTGCTCAAATGATCCACAAAAGAATGATTATGCTTCACTGATTATCTTCCTTATGAGATCATAACTTAGGTATCTCTCAATTTCTCCACATGCTTTCACCATTAGAAGGCCTCCTTTTATAAGCTTGGAGAGACCCAACCACCTTAGAGATTCTTGGGATAGGTTGAGGATATTTCTCCTTCAATTGTGGATCTTCCCGAAGATCAAGCCTTGACCTCAAATTCAAATCAAACCAACTCTAGAGATGAATGAGATTTTTCCCTGATTTTCCTCAACAACCCAAAATTTTCTCAAACAGGCCAATGCTCCCCCAAAAGGGTGCACAGAGCATTGTAACGCTCCCCCAAAGAAGGGTAGGGCGTGCTAGCACTCCCTGACAATGGGTAAGGGAGAACTGCCCTTCAAAATTCATTTTTAAGTGGCTTTATTCTTGGAAAAATATTTGTACTCTTCATCAAATGATTTCTCCTTCTTAAACCATTCTTTGAAGGTGTCTTAAGTGTCCTTATGATTTCTTTAGAGACACGACATAGGCAAGATGACAATATGATGTTTGTGACACTTATGACACTGCGACATTTACGAAATTTGTAATGACGACAATAGGTCATCATGGAAGTGAGTAATTTTGATGTGTAACAAGAGCATATCCCCCTTTAATGATAACTTCCTAGACTCTTAACATAGATCGAAGTTTGGAAAACTTCACTTCTGTAAGAGACTTTGTGAAAGTGTCTGCAACTTGATCTTTTGTAGGGAAAAAGAGCACTTCAATAACTTGATCATGAATGAGCTTTATGATGTAGTGCATGTGTAGCTCGATGTTCTTGTTGCATTGATGTTGAATTGGGTCTTTGGTGAGCTTGATGGCACTCTAATTGTCACACCAAAGGCTGGTCGGATGCTGCTGCTCGAATCCAAACTCGGAAAGGATCTGTTGAAGACACAAGGCTTCCTAACTTTCATTTACCACTGCTTGGTACTTTTCTTCTGCTGAAGAAAGTGAAATATCATGTTGTTTCTTACAGGCCCAAGTGACAAGTCCTAAACCAAGGCTTAAAACATAACCTGCAGTAGACTTCCGATCATCAGGGTCATTGGCCCAATCTGAATCAGTGAAACCAACTAATAAAGGAGGTCCCCCTGATTTGTAATGTATCTTGAACTGAACTATACCATGGACATAGTGAAGTATCCTTTTAGCTTCTTTCCAATGTATTTCATGGGGTTTTTGCATATACAGGGAAACAAGACCAACAACAAAGGAAATATCATCATGGGTATGAGTCAAGTATAAGAGGCTACCAACTAACTGATGGTACATGGTGGCATCAACTTCAGGAGAAGTACAGGTGGAAATAATATTGACTCCAGATTGGAAGGGAGAAAGAGTTGGTTTACAATCATCCATGTGAAAGTGATGAAGAAGGTCACAAGCATACTTAGACTAGGAAAGACAAATTCCTTCATTGGTTTGAAAAACTTGGAGGCCAAGGAAATAGTGCAAAAAGCCTAAGTCTGTCATTTCAAATTTCTTCTTAAGGTTGGTTTTCACATGGTTTAAAAGTTTTGATTCACTACCAGTAAGGATAAGGTCATCAACATAAAGGACAAGGATTATGAGATGGCTTCCTACTTTCTTGGTATATAAATTAGGATCAGAATGACATCTAGAGAATCTGGTGTCAACAAGAAAGTTGTCCATTTTGGCATACCAAGCTCGGGGAGCTTGCTTGAGACCATAAAGATATTTCTTAAGGCGACAAACAAGGATAGAGTCATTTGGGACATAGCCAAGAGGTTGTTCCATGTATATTTATTCTTGCAAATCTCCATGCAAGAAGGTAGAATTAACATCCATTTGATGGACCTTCCATTTATGTGAGGCGACAAGGGCAAGAACAAGGTGTATGGAGTTCATTTTGGCTATAGGGGCAAAGGTTTCATTATAGTCAATTCCTTAAACTTGGGAAAATCCTTTGGCAACTAACTGAGCCTTCTGTCTTTCAACACTTCCATATTATGCATACTTAGTTCTGTAGACCCATTTACATATGACAAGTTTTCTTCCTTTTGGAAGAGGTACAAGATCCCAAGTATCATTTTCCATTAAAGAATGATACTCTTCATTCATTGTTTTATCCCAATCTAGATGACCTGAAGCTTCTGCAAATTTCTATGGATCATGAGTCTCTGAAACTTGAGCCAAAAGAGAAGAGGCTCGCTGGAACTGTGAACGTTTTCCAAGATGATCTGAAGGATCACTGACAAGACCACGACCATCTGCTTCTCGTGTTGAGTAGACCCATCTAGGAAGTGGTGGAACAGGTGTTGGTTCATGTTCAAAGGAATCATATGGAGGAAGGTGAGTAGGAAGAGGTGGATTTTCATCCTCAATGTCATCATCTAAATAAGAAACCAGAATAGGAACAAAATAAGGCACAAACGTCGAAGATGGATCGCAGGCCAAAGAAGGAACAATCACCGAATTAGGCTCGTAGGCCAAGATATTTTCATTAAATTTAACATCTCTTCTAATAATAATTTCATTACAATGTGGTTGAATAATTCTATAACCTTTGACATCTTCAGAATAAACAACAAATATACACTTCTCACTTTTAGCCTGCAATGATTTCCTTTAGTCATCAGGAATGTGAGCCCATGCTATACTTCCAAGTACACGGAAGTGACTTACATTTGGTTTAATTTAGTCCAAGCTTCTTCCGGTTTTATATTTTTAAGAGCCTTTGTGGGAGTGTGATTGACTATGTAATTTGCATAGTTGATTTCTTTCGCCCAATACATTAGACTTAATCCCTTAGATTGGATCATACAATTAGCCATTTCTTTTAATGTGTGGTTCTTTCTCTCAGCAACACCATTTTTTTGTGGTGTATATGGAACAGTGTGTTGCATTTGGATGCCCTGTGTAGTGCAATAACTTGTAAAATTATTGTTCACATATTCGCCTCCATTATTTGTTCTTAACTTTTGAATTTGATGTCCAGATTGCTTTTTTGCAAGGACCTTGTAGGCCAAAACCTTGTCAAAAACTTTTCTCTTAAGTTTTAAGAAGTAAACCCAAGTACGTCTCAAAAAATCATCAATGAAAGTTAAGAAATACTTGCACCCATAAAAATAACGAGAAGAAAGTGGACCACACAAATCACTGTGAACAAGCTGCAAAGGGCCTAAGGCGTACCAAGAGGCACATTTGTCAAAATTGTCTCAATGATGTTTTCCAAGAACACAACCGGCACAAACACCATCTCTGCATGAAACAAGAGGAATACCAGTCACCATCTGTTGATTACATAGTTGTTTCAATGAGCGATAGTTTAGATGACCAAACCGCTCATGCCAAAGTTTTCTCAAGTCATCGCTATGAGAAACAAAAACCGATGAAAAAAATGATGACTCAAATTTGTCAAACTTGTACAACCTGTTAATATCATCAACAATTCTAGTTGCAAGAACATGCTTAGGATCTTTTAGATATGTTGGCACAGGGGCATACCCAAGGTTCAATGCTACAACAGTGCACCAACAAAACCCTAACTACTGGCCCTTTCGACAACACCTGCAAAGCAGATGAAGTCTCACCCGAGGTAGAGGTAGGGGTGGTTGCAGGACTCATGTGTTTGCAACCTTAGCTGGGACACATAACTATGATTGTAATACTTAACAGAGCATGCAACATCATTAGTTCATCGTTATTTACCCAATATATACTTCGCAAATAAAACAAAGAATCACAGCATTCAACCAGATCTAATACCTCTAAGAACTTAGCATAAGGAAATGGATCAGACCTAGAAGATTCAAGCACTAAGAACGTTCACAGAGGTCAGATATAACATCCAGATTCATCATAAGCACAAAGAATAAACAGATCTATCTATATATCTATACCAAGCACTTAGAAATTAACACATAAATACATCAGAAAATCACACAGAGCAGAATAACATAGTATTTACATGGTTCACCCCAACCCTGGGGCTACGTCCACCAACTCTTCTTCTTTATTATCTTATTCAATAGGTTACATGCATAGAGCCTCAAACCCTACTCTGCATAGGACAAAAGATCCACGCAGCTCGCTAGATCCTTCTTCCTTGTGCTATGGCACAAATCCTTTCACAGTCTGTTACTATCCTTGCACCTAGCTCTACAAGTCTCTTATGATATGCACAAAGAATTTACAAACCCTACTTGCACATAACACTTAGCTTATCAACCTTACATCACATAGATGCCTTCTTTTTTATCTCTCATCCTTACATAGCCTAGAAATATATTTATACTTTACAAAATAGGCCTAAACATGGGTAAACCCATGGGTCGACATCCCATACCCATTACATATTCCCAAATCCGAAAAAGGACCCAAAAAGGGGTCGATATCCCGTGATCTCTGCTTCGTCTTGTGCTCCGTCTTAGAGCAGAATAACACAGTATTTACGTGGTTCACCCCCACCATGGGGCTACATCCACCAACTCTTCTTCTTTATTAGCTTCTTCAATAGGTTACATGCACAGAGCCTCAAACCCTACTCCTCATAGGACAAAAGATCTACACATCTCGCTAGATCCTTCTTCCTTGTGCTATGGCACAAAGCATTTCACAGTTTTTTACTATCCTTGCACGTAGATTTACAAGTCTCTTAAGATATGCACAAAGCATTTACAAACCCTACTTGCACTTAGCACTTAGATTATCAACCTTACATGACATAGATGCCTTCTTTTTGATCTCTCGTCCTTACATAGACTAGACATCTATTTATACTTTACAAAATAGGCCTAAACATGGGTAAACCCATGGGCCGACATCCCATACCCATTACATATTCCCAAATCCAAAAAAGGACCCAAAAAGGGGCCGATATCTCTTCTTCATCTTGTGCTTCGTCTTCGACAGGCTGTCAAAGTCTCAAAATAGGTCAAACTTGACCAAAGATCTACCAAAACTCGGTCAAGGGCCAACAGGCCCCCAACACTCACCTGTCACTCGTCCCAAGTCACTCTAATGTAGGAAGTTCTGCTTCAAAATCCTTAAGCTTGGCTTGAGCTTCTTCGACTTGTTGTTGTGCTATGACCTTCTATTCAATGAATTCTTGGATGATTGCATCATTGATAGGCCCCTCTAAACGTTGTTCGTATGTAGTGGAAACCTGCTCTAGTGTTTCTCCTTAGCCTTCTACCTCTATAAACAATTGATAGGCCTTATCTTGTATAGGTTGGAGCCTCTGAGTTACCTCCATAACTCTACTCTAGATAGTGTGGATCTTCTTTTGTGTGGTGTGTTTCTCTTGGGAGCGCTTTATTCTTTCCATGACTGACAGGGATCTCAAGTGCATCTGTAGTGTCTCTGCATGTTGCTTCGCTTCCTAGAGTTGTGACTCCAATGCCTTCAGTTACATGTTCTCCATGAATTGTTCATAGGTCTAGGCAATGTGAATAGTGAGTTGCTTACATTCCAGGGTAAGAGCCTTTATCCTTTCAACTGCGCTTCGGGCAGTTGCTGCTCTTTGGTCTCTTACATCTTGTGGAGTATCAGGTACAGTGTGTAGCTCCAAATTTGCTATGTGTTGTTGTAGTTGTTGGATGGCTTCTGTGATTTGGTCCACTTGCTATGTAACGTGGTCTATTTCCTTGATTTCTACCACTGTCACAGAGAAAAGCACTCTGTTGACCGCTTCCTTTACTTCAAGTTGCTCTGTTAGCAACTGTTCCTTTCCTTTTTGCATCCGTGCTTTTTCTTCATCAAAATTCGCTTGGAGAGAAATATTTTCATGTTCTGCAGCTCGACGTTGTTCTACAAGTACTCCCTGTACTTGTGTCCAAGTCTGGGTGGCTTGTGTTATTTCCTCTTGTTCTCGGTGAAGGCGAGCTTCGACTATATCAGTGAGCCGGTGGAGTTGGGTTGGCTCATTGCCCAACTCAAGTTATTTGGATGGCAGGGGCGCAGTGGAGACTATGCTTCTAAACTGAAGGGCCTATTGTACCCCTTGGAGCTTGACCTCAATTCTATTGTACATCTCCTCCTACTTATCTTCTTGCTTCTTTTCTATCTCCAGCGAAGCATCATTCATGGCTACTATGATGAAATCAAAATCATGATGAGTGAGTGTAGTCTACATCTTGGTCACTATGGGTTTCGATTTCTTCTGGGAAGAAGGCTTTGGGGGAAACCTTCCTTTTCTTCGAGGGGTCCTCCTCGTCTCTGGGTGGTGTTACTTCACCTTTCTTCTGTTTAGCTTCTGTGCCATACATATCTTTGCCATCACCCCCTTTCTCTGGTGATATGGAAGCAGTACTCATTGAGGCACTACTTAGATCTTGTATTTCTTCGGTCTTCTTTATCTTGCTAGGTCCGAGTGTATCCTGTGTAGTTTATGGGTTGTCTATGTTGGATATCTCCGTAGGGTCTGCTGGAATAAGGAGGTTCGTTGACCAGTCCTTAATGATCTCTTCTAGGTCCTCCTTCTTCAGCTTGTAGTAGGACTGAAGTTGTTCCTTATGTTCATCTGCTCGCGTTGTAATGTAAATAAAATGCTTATCTGTGTTGAACTTCATTAAAGGCCTAAACCGGTGTAGAGTGTTCGGAGTCATGCGAGGCTAGGACTGTATGGCTATCTTCAGATGGTTGTAGTATTTATGGAACATGGCATTTGACTACCATTGTTTATTCATGTCACTTGAATACCATAGTGTACTGAACTTCACAACCATTGGTTCAAATGGCTCGATGTCTGGGAAGATCGTACCTTCCAACATCTCCCAAGCGATGAAAGCAATAAGGATCAAAAGCCAACTAAAATGGAATTCGCAACCTTGATATTGCACTTCTCTGCAGTCAAGTTCCAACTGGTTCACTAGGTAATTCGCCCAATTCATCTGTAATCCTTCTACGCACTTCCCTGTGAGGTTGACTACAAAGCCAGTGACTTGGGTAGGTCGGTTCTTTCTTACTAAATTCCTTGCAATGAGTTGACAAGCAAGGTGTACTGTGCCACTCTAGATAGAATCTACCTTGTAGTCTCGTGTCCCCTTCTCGACATCTCCGTAGGTGTCCTTTATTTTTTGTGCTAGTGCAGTCCATTGATTTTCCAGGATAGAAATTTTGTGGGTTAGGGCCTTGCATATTTAACCCTGTGATCCTATGGATCAATGTCGGATCAACCGTAATACAATAGTTTAACCACAAGTATCTACCATGGTAACAAGAAAACAACAACTTGACATAGGAATTGACCTCCTGGTGTCTTTCGAAGTGTGGGATCTTCATGACGTTCAACAAAGTGAACTGCACAAGGTTATGGGTCCATGACTGAGGGATGATATTCAAATTCTTTCCCTTCATCTTGTTCAAGTACTTGTACGGGGCGAGAATGTTATAAACATTTCTATTTTCAAGGTTGAAGTCGCTAAACTTCAACACTACAATCTTATCCTGGTCCGCTCGAACTGCACGTATCCCCTTCGGGACGTACGCTGTAACCAAGGTGTAATTGAAATCTATGGGCACATTGTCTTGATTTACTGTGCCAGTCAGAGGTGGAACATAGGCGGGTAGTATGGTCGGGATCAATTTGGCATTCTCTAGATCATCCTTGTGCTTGGTTCACTTTTCATCTGATGGCCAGGATGGTCCGGCTCCACGAGCAGTCAACGAAGAGGTTGGCAGTCCTCTCGTCGATGATGCTTGTACACATGTGGACATCAACATGACTCTTTCAGTCATTAGGTAGAGGAGTACTTTTGTCACAGATTCTTCGACTATGTTGAGTTCCTCGGACATACACACTCGGGATTAATTAGATCGGGGTAAAATTAACTTAGACACTGCACTAGAGTAAACAACAAGAGTGAAATGATCACTGTATACAATTCACTTAGTCTGCAGGCTCAAACTCTTGGTTAGAAAAAGTGCTCAAACTCTTGGTTAGAAAAAGTGTTCTCGGTGCATGGCGCGACATGATAAATTGGTAACTCGGCAACGAGTTTCTTGCAACGAGTATGAAGCCTCATTAGCTCGTGTTCTGTCCATTATGGCATGGTTCCAATGGTATGATGTCGAGCTGTCTGACCATAAATGTCTTTCTACCCGTTTAGAGTGCCAATCAAACAGTTATAATGTCCCCAACGGCTATATTGTTTCACCATGGCGAAGTGCCATGTGTCATTGTTCTGATATTCTGGCAAAGTTCCAATTTTGTAAATTTTCCTTCTACGAGGTTCCCTCTGGATCATTCTGCAACTTTTCGATATTAGCTCTCTTCTTACTTAGTATTCTATCCTTATTTCCAGTGAGCTTCGTCTCGGTAATCCTCTTTTCATTCTGATCCTTATCTTCTTTTGACATAGTCACTGCGTGCTGTTGAGATTCTTTCCTAGGATTCAAGGGTAATACTTCTTCTTTATCTGGGGTGGGTACTTAGTCTTTTGTGGGTCCCTTAATGTTCTTGCAGCTTCGACGTCCGGTATCTGGTGTTAAATAGATTCGATTTGTTCTCCTATTCTTCAAGCAAGTGCATGATCCTTCTAGTCATGAAATCTTTAAACTCTTGTTTCTTTTGCTCCAAAACCTCTTCTTCTTCCTTTCATCTGGCTTGATCTTTGTCAATCCAAGGTTTTCCTAGTAACATGGTAAATGGGGCGATGTCCTCAATAAATTTAATAATCTAAAAATCTTCTTCTGTCGAAGTTCCATTTGCATTCATAGGTATCTGAGCGAGCCTCCCACATACGTTTATCAGTTTTCCTCTGAATATCCCTATTCCTCCCAAGGAAGGAGTCATAGCAGGATTCCCTATAACTTCCCAAGTTCTTTCTGTCATGATATTCACCTTTGTTTCTTCATCTATAACACAGTCAATCTCAAAGTCTCCTAGTCTTGCTTCAATGTATTCTTTTTCTTTGAAGGTATCTGGCAATCTGACATGTCGGTGGTCCTTCAGGGTTTCTTTCATCTGTAGCAATAATTTCTCTGATTCTTTCTGGGGTTCTGTTATTTATGCATCTGCCTTAGGGTTTTCTTAATTCAGATTCATTCCTTCAAGCTTAGTAATCATTCTAGGGAAATCCAACACTTCATGGTCCATAGCTTTTCATCAAAGACAACTAGGTCTTTTACTAAGGCATTCCTTAGCAAGATGTCCCGGTATTCTACAACTATAACAGAGGGTTAATCCTCTCTTTCTTTTAAATGATCCCCAACTTCTCCTGTACTGCACACTAGGATCATAGGAGCTAACCTGCAACAAATTCTTTCTAGGATCATGCATCCACTTGTTAGTCCAAACATTATTTCTATGCATAGGTATAACATATCTTTCACTATTCCTATCAGATCTACTCATATCAAACCTTCTTTCATCTATTAGTTCCCTAGTTTTCAAGCTAAGACAAAATCTATCAAATATACCTAGATCCATACTTTTGAAGCAAAAAATTCCACTAATATTACTTTTTCAATGCACAAAGCTTTCAAATCTAGAACTTTTCACTATTCTTACCTTTATCAAAGCAAAAAGCTTGTAGATATTATCTCTTTTCTTCAGAAAGTCTCACTTTTACTTTTCTCAGAGCACAAAGCTTCCAGATATACAGATCAGACTTATTTTCCTTAGCACAGAGCTTGTCAAACTAAGTAGAGTATTGTGCACTAGAGCAATAGATCAACACACTGAGCTTTCAAAATTTTAGGTTGGATCTTTGCACCAAGATTCTTCTTCCTTAGTTCCCCGTAATCACAATTTCAGGTCCCGACAATGGAACCATTTGTTGGCACAGGGGTAGACCCAGGGTTCAATGCTACATCAGCGTACCAACAAAACCCTAACTATCGACCCTTTCAGCAACACCTGTGAAGTAGATGACGTCTCACTCAAGGTAGAGGCAGGGGTGGTTGTAGGACTCAGGTGTCTGCAACCTTAGCTGGGACACATATATGTGATTGTAATACTTAAAATAGCACTCAACATCATTAGTTCATCATTATTTACCCAATATCTACTTTGCAGATAAAATAGAGCATCACAGCATTCAACCAGATCTAATACATCTAAGCACTTAGCATAAGGAAATGGATCAGACCTAGTAGATTCAAGCATTAAGAACGTTCACAGAGGTCAGATATAACATACATATTCATCATAAGCACAAAGCATAAAAAAATCTATCTATTTATCTATACCAAGCACTTAGCAATTAACACATAAATACATCAAAACATCGCACAGAGCAGAATAACACAGTATTTACATGGTTTACCCCCACCTTGGGGATACGTCCATCAACTCTTCTTCTTTATTAGGTTCTTCAATAAGTTACATGCACAAAGCCTCAAACCCTACTCTGCATCGTAAAAAATATCTGTGCAGCTCACTAGATCCTTCTTCCTTGCGCTACGGTACAAAGCCTTTCACAATCTGTTACTATCCCTTGCACCTAGCTCTGCAAGTCTCTTATGGTATTCACAAAGCATTTACAAACCCTACTTTCACTTGGCACTTAGCTTATCAACCTTACATCACATAGATGCCTTCTTTTTGATCTCCCATCCTTACATAGCCTAGACATCTATTTATACTTTACAAAATAGGCCTAAACATGGGTAAACCCATGGATCGACATCCCATACCCATTACATATTCCCAAATCGTAAAAAGGGGTTGAGATCCCACAATCTCTGCTTCATCTTGCGCTTTGTCTTCAACAGGCTATCGAAGTCTCAAAATAGGTCAAACTTTACCAAAGATCTCCCAAAACTTGGTCAAGGGCCAACAAGATCCTTCATTACAACTTGGTGAGGTGAAAACTCTATGGTTTTACCTTCACCTGAATGAGTGATTTGATATATTGATAGAAGGTTACAAGAAACACTTGGAACATGTAATACATCATTGAAATGACCATATTTACTTGAACTATTCCAGATCCTACAACACTAAGAGATCTATCATCACCAACAAATATTTTCTTGGTGTTACATTCATTTAGAGCAGAAAATATGTTTTTATCCAAGCCATATGATAAGATGTTCCAGAATCAATAAGCCACTCATCAGAAGAAGAAGTAGAAGTTGTATTGAAGGAGAAACCAGAAGTGAAAACTACATGTCCATGAGAAGAAGAAGAAGAAGTAGAATCAATATTGATGTTGTGCTTCTTCCTCGCTTCTTCTAAGGTTGTCATCTTCTTGAAACATTTGTACTCATCATGACCATCTTTATCACAAAAGTTTCAATGTCTGTCGGTCTTCTTATTTTTATATTTTGCTCCTTTGTCACCATTAGGAGTTGAAGCTGTCTGAGCGGTTTGGGACCCTTATTTTGATTTTTATTGTAGCGAGGATGTTTCTTCTTGGGATACTTGGGTTTATCTTTCTATTGGGAAACTAAGGATTTGTTGGAGGTACATGCACTGCTGATCACTCCAAGTTGTACAAGTTTATATTCCTCTCTAATCAAAGCATCACAAAAGGAATCAAGAGTGGGTATTTTATAATCTTTCCCTAGAGCCTCTCTCATGGCATAAAATGTAGATACAAACACAGAATATGCACTACCTAGCTTAGAAAGAATAAGATAGATGCAACACTCTTCCTCCATTTTTATCTCACATTATTCACATAAAATTCTGAGTGTTTTAAACTTAGATAGATAGTCTCCAAGGTAAGAAAAATCACTTGGACTTAAGGCCAATACTTGATTTTCTAACCTTTTTGCTCGAATAATATTGATTTTACCAAACACAAATTTAATCTTTTCTCAAGCTTCTTCAGGGTCATCAATTTCTTTAAGGTGGAACCTTAAATCAGGAGAGATGGACATTTTGATTAGTCCACGTTCTTCGTCACTCCTATTATCCCATTTTACTTTCTTATCATCATCAGTGGGTGTTTTTTCCTTTCCCAAGGTAATCTGGTACAAGCCTTTACTTCTTAATAAATCTTCCATATGAGATTTCCATTGGAAGTAGTTGGTGTTAGTAAGAAAAATATTACTAGAATAAGCCATATTAAATATGTAGATAATATGGATTTAAAAATTGAAACTAATGATCTGGATGAAAAGATCTCGAAAATTTATGCGGTTTAAAAAAAAACGACACTAAAAATGGACTTCAGATGTGAAAGTTATGTCCTTTTTAAAAATGACATAACCGATAACCAAATGACCACGTGGTGGTGTAAGTTGCTTTATGAAGTGACCCACTTTTATAAAGAGAAGAGGGTATCACTTTTACAATGAAGTTACTTTATAAAAGAAAAACTGCATGCAAAATAAATAACTCTAAAATAAAATATTAAAGCTACCTATAGTGATTCACTTTAATACTTGAAGTGAAATACACTTTACAATTTGAGCATGAATTTTTTTCAAAAAAAAAGTAACAAAAGAGAGACTTGAACTCAAGACCTCTTACTTAATAAGACAACTTTTAACCAAATGGTCTAGCAAAACATATTGTTGTTGTTGTTGAACGTGCTAAAACAATTGTTGTTGTTGTTGAACATGCTAAAACAATTGTTGTTGTTGTTGAAGATGGTCTTGGAGAGCGTGCTAAAAAAAATCTTTTCACACAAGAAAAGCGTGCTAAAAAAAATATTTTCACACAAGAAAAAAATTTCGCTTCTCGATGACAACAAGGGTTAGATCTTGGTTAGCTTGCCCGGAAGAAGCACATTTTCCTATCTGTTTCTGATTTGCCAAGATCGCACAGGGTGCAGGGCAAAGAGAATACATAGATCTACACTAGTAGAAACTTGGAAATAAATAATATAAAACCAAAATAATACTCTGCATAAATTTGAAAAATGTGTATTCAGGCTTTATACCTCCGGATCTGACTGAAATGGTTGTATCTTGGGTAAACGAAAACATTTTCGAGTGAGATGAAAAGTGTTACTAACTGAAATGAGTGCTCCAGATGCAATGGAACAGTCCTATCAGCATAGAAATGTACGAAAATGACATAAAATGGAGATGAGACAACTCGGCTTCACGATCTCGATCTACAACAGGAGCGAGTCTTCAAACAAGCTCTAATACCATGCTTGACAACACAGGTATTCCAACATAGGATGAACACCTTCAGTAACCACTCACACAACCAAATCAAATATCAACACACCGATGTTTTGACGTGGTAAAACACCTACGGGGAAACATCCATGGCCCCAGCCAACACAACCACTTAGAGTTGTTTATTAATGCAAAAGAAAAGGATTGCAGAGAGATTTTACAAGAGAGTTTCTCACAATCGATCATCGGTAAATGACCCTCCATGCTCTTTAAATAGATATCAAGAACAATCGAGTGTTAAGCCACAGATCAATGGTCGTTAAGATCGAGGAGAATGTGAACCATCAGATTACTCTATGTCGGGAACATATCGTGACCATCGAATTTCCTAACTACAAATTCATACTAAAGAAACACACTAAGAAACACACTTTTACCTAATGACACATTAGACCAAGTAGATATTAACTAACTCCTAAGTGTCTAAATATCCTAACACTTAGGGGGAGTATAACCTCGGAGGGAACAAAAAAAGATCATTTTTTTGTCATTTTTGTAAAAAGGGGAGAAGAGAAAAAGTAGCAGAGAAATTCAAGGGGTATCAATCAACAAAGATCAATTGATATTAGAAAAAATAAATTGATAACAAAATTGGTATTAAATCAATTGGTATTTAGTCCTCAATTAATATTCCTGTGAAATATCAAAGAAGAATAAGAAGCAGATCAAGAAGATAAGTAAGATTCATACCCTTGTCCTATTTGACAAAGGAAAGATAGTAAAAACTCAGGGGGAGTATTTTTGGTTATCAAATAAGAAAGTAATTAGATTAGGTTCAAAAGACTTGATCACTAAAAATTGGTATCACTACAAGTTGGTATCAAGAAGACTACTTATTTGAACACAAATATCCCAATGGACTAAGATGAACAGTTAGTAAATTCATTGGGGGAGAAAAATAGTCATAGTCTCACTCTTTGTCATTTATGTCAAAGGGGGAGAGAAGCAGTAAAATAAAGTTAAGCATAAAACAAATTTGCTATCAGATAGAAAAGAATATCAGTGATATGGGGAGCAAAGGTATGAAATCATTTTTGTTTAACAGATATGTTTCCCTCAATGAAAAAGGGGGAGATTGTTGGAATTATTGATTGTGTGTTTTCATTGATGGCAACATGAGTCAAACATGTACAGTAATCAGAGAAAAGGAAGATCAACTTGGGGAAAAGGAATATCACCTTGTGGAAGAAGCAATTCATGATCATTGTTGATCACGATAGGATCAACAATGATCCTATGGTTCTAAAGCTCGGGAGAGGTAGCATGCAGAGAATCCATGTACAGAAAAAATAATGAAGCACAGGGAATTAAGAGCTCAGGAGGGTTAGCGATTGAAGATCAGTGCATAAAATTCACAAAGAATTAATCAAAAGCTCAGAAGGGAAAGTACATTGCAGAAACACGATCGGGATTGAAATTCCGACAATAAAACTCCAAAAGAATTGAGGAAGAATCATGTCCATAGATGTAGTTTTGGGGATAGACCTGGACCATCAGATCGAGGGGAATTTATAGGTTGGAAGAATTAGATCTCAACTGATAGATTTGAGGTAGGATCTTTGAAAGGTTTCCCAGCCGTTAATATCAAGGAGGGAATTTGGATGAATTCTGGACCATTTGATAAAGTCTAGTGGAAGGACAGTATAAGAAGATGGTCAAACTCTGATGCTAACCACTCCGGCGGAAAAGAGTCCAGAATGGGTAAGATTACCTGAAGGCCGAAGCAACAGAGTCAAGAACTCCCATCGACCATCGGATCAGGAAATTCTTTCAGCCATTGATCTATTAAAAGCATGCCAAGAAACATGTTGACCACTTCGGTGCAGACCAACTTCGGTGAAAATTGGAGTAACAATTACCTAGACCTTCGGAACCCCGAAGTCTCGAAGTCACGAACTCCTGTCGACCGTCGAATAAGGAAATCCAGTCAACCGTTGATCTGGAGTACCTACAACCGTTATATTTAGGAGGAGGACATGTGACACATCAAGAGATCCATGTCAACAAGGACATGTGGTGCAATCAGATGGTGACAAGTGTCAAGGTCTAGTTGGCACTTTAGGTATACTAAAGTCACGAATCTAGGTGATACATGGCAACCACTCATCTAGTGCCACATCAACAGTGACTTCAACAAGCTACGTCACTATGAGAGTAATTCCTTCGGGGATATCCATTTTCTACTACCAGTCAATACCCGAAGCGCCGAAGGCAAAAGTTAATGATGGTCGTTGATCTAAGATCCTCCAGGATGTATCATGACCATTAGATCAAGAAAGTGGAAAGATAGATAAGCAAGGCCAAAGGCCCAAGATCCCAAATAGCTGAATTCCCGACAACCTTTGGATCATGTTAAGATTTTCGGGTTAAAGAAGGATTGTTAGATGAAGTCAAGTTACTCGATGTTTATTCTTTGGGGAATCTCACTCCTAGAGAATTGGGAAGTGGGGAAAATTCAATTACTTGAAGTCCTGAAGACCAAAATGAATTTGGACCATTGATCTAAAACTAATCACAGATGTTGGATTAACCCAGTGGAAGGATAGTCTAAGGATTGAAGCTAGACCATTGATCTGGTTCCATGAATCATGGTGACCATCGAATCAACCATTGTGAGAGGAAACCACTTCGAGAGGTTCAAACTACAGAATATTGAAAGCTTGTAAAGGAGAAGTCACCCAAAGGCCGAAGTCAATGATGATCATTGATATAAGATCCTCAGGAATATTTCTCGGTCGTTGGATCGAGTACCATGGAAGGATAGAATAAAGTATACCAACAATTGACAACAAGTTGTCACCATAGCCTTATGACTTATTCAGTAGGTAAGTACTCTATAAGGTTGAATGATTCCAGAGGTTTGAAGTCCCAAAGGACAAAGTACTAAAGTAACGACAGTCATCCATCTCAACGTGCAATTATAATGTGACAATCGATCAAAAATTAAGTACTCTCTTGGGTTAGCATTTAGACACCTGTAAATGTGTTGAGCCTACACAGAATAGATCTAGCTAAACAATAATACACACATTTGCAGAGAGAATTGGAGAAAGAAGAAGAAGGAGAGAAAGAATGAAAGAATTATCATTAACCGTTATGAATAATGAATCATTTACACATGATATACTATGTATAACTCAATGAGTTCTACTTGAGGATAACCAATGTGCCATAGTGGTGGTATAGAGTGATCTGGATACACACCAACAGTTATGGGAGTGAACTTCCACCTAGTCTAGTCTCCTAGGCAGTTACAGGAGTGAATTGTCACCTAGTTGAGTTAACTAGTCAACTAGTCTTTAGTTAACTGACTGAACAAAGAGTAGTGAGGAGTTAACTCAGGGAATCAAGGATAATGCACCACTCTAGTGATGATACCAAGGCAAGGTCGAATTAGCATGGTGATGATCCCAATGTTCCATGGTGACAAAACCAATGCAACATCTAAACTCAACTCAACTAGTCAAACTGAAGTGTCAACTGAAAGAGAATATTCTCCAGGTGGAATATTCTCTCCTAAAATATAGGAGACTGGATAATGACTAATTATGACTAATAAACAAGGAAAAACCTTAGAAAAAATAAATCCTAGGTGTGTGTGAAGTAACTCCAACACCCTCCCTAAACATCATTATGGTGAAAATAAAGAATGGGTCCTGGCAACGAGGCCATGTTAGGTACTCAAATACAAAAGAGACACTGAAAATAAAGTGAGGAAAGAGGGAAAACCTCATGGGAAACCCCCCCCCTCAAGGTACAATGTAGGTAAAAAGAAGAACTACAGTTGCTAGGCAACTGTGTCCTTCACTCCAAGACGACTTCACAGAGAATGGAACTTCTGCTCAGTGAAGGTCTTGGTGAATATGTTTGTCATCTATTCTGCTGAAGGAAAAAATTGTAAGTCAATGATCCCCTCATGTACTAAGTCCCGGATGTAGTGCATGTGGATCTCGATGTGCTTCATCTACTGCCTCTAAACTAGATCTCTTTCGAACTTCAGAGTGCTCTGGTTGTCACACCAGATGACAATCGGCCAATGAAACTGAATGCCCAACTTAGTGAGAAAATGTTGTAGACATATAGCCTAAATGATTATGTTAACTACCTCGGCTAAAGATAGAGAAATGTCAGCTTTCTTCTTGCTCGACCAATAGATAGGCCCAGAACCAAGACTAAGTGAGTAACCAGATGTGGACTTGCGATCAATGTTATCACCAGCCCAGTCGAAACTAGTAAACCCGTTGAGATCTAATGTAGAGTACGCTGCATAATGAATCCCAAAGGTGATGGTGCCCTGTACGTATCAAAGGATACACTTTGTAGCTTTCCAATGTAGCTCATGCAGCTCCTGCATGAACCTGGAAACTGTGCCAACTGCATATGAGAGGTCTGGTCTGGAGTGTGTGAGATACAACAATCTCCCCACTAGTTGTCTATACAGTGTGTTGTCAACCAGTGGAGTCTCCCTGCCATCCTCAAGTTTGACTCCTGATAGGAAGGGAGTTGGAGTAGACTTGCAGTCTATCATGTGAAATCTCTCAAGGAGATCTCGTGCATACTTGGCCTAAGACAGTTTGATGCCTGATGCATCCTGACTGATCTCGGGTCCAAGGAATAAGTGTAGCGGACCCATGTCCGTCATCAAAAACCTGTCATGCAGAATCCTCTTGACTGCAACAATCGCTAAAGTCGAGCACCCGGTGATCAAAAAATCATCGACATAGAGAACTAAAAGTAGAAGTGAATCATCCATCCTGAGCATGTAGACATTCGGGTCTGATTTACAATGTACAAAGTTATGTGACAATAGGTAGGAGTCCATCTTGGCATACCATGCCCTCGGAGCCTACTTGAGGCCATAAAGTGACTTCTTCAATCGACAGACCAAAGATGATTCCTTCATAAATCCCTAGGGTTGCTCCATGTAGATCTGCTCAGAGAGATCACTGTGAAGAAATGCATTATTTACATCCATCTAATGGACTTCCCATCCCTTGGCTACTGCAATGGAAAGTACCAATCATATGGAATCCATCTTCGTTACTGGAGTGAAGGTCTCATCATAGTCAATACCATGAACCTGCTGAAATACTTTGGCGACAAGCCTGGATTTGTATCTATTGATCTATCCATATGTTTCGCTCTTGGTCCTATAGAGAATCTAACAAGTTTCCTCTCAGAAGGAAGGGGAACCAGATCCCAAGTTTGGTTCTCGAGGAGGGAGTTGTACTCCTCCTGCATGGCGGATTCCCAAAAGGGATTTCCAGCAGCCTCACCATAAGATTGTGGATCAGAAGATTGAACCAAGAAAAGATTCCTGGAGGGCAATGGCTCATGGAAGTGAGTGCAACAGGAGGCTCCTCGAAATCTGATCGATTCCTCCTAGTATCGGTTGGATAACCAATAAGATCCCCTGCATCTTGAAGATCATTTCGTTCCCACTTGGGCCTCTGCTCTGGCTCTGCAATTGCATTTGGATGCTCTAACTCTACATATGACTATACTGACTCTGAATCTGAATCATTTGAGTCCTCTGAATTAGAACTCTCATCTGAAGAAGAGTCGGCATGTGCATTCTCATCATCTCGAACATGTGGAAGAGTGAAGGTGTCTACATGCGGTTGTTGAGGTACATGCAAGACACTTTCCTAGAATTGGACACTATGCTCAATGATGAGATAGTCCGAGGAAAGATCAATAAGCCAATATCCCTTCACACCATCAGGGTATCCAACAAAAATTCACTCAATGCTATGTGGATTAAGTGCCTTCCTCTTTTAAGAGGGAATCTAGGCCCATGCACGTGAATAAAAAATGCAAAAGTGGGCCACTTCCGGTTTGAGGCCGCTCCAAGCCTCGTAGGCCGCTCCAAGCCTTGTAGGGAGTCTTATCCTTGATAGATCTATGAGGAGATCTGTTTTGGATGTATGTTTCACAGTTAATTTATTTGGCCCATAGTCTCTGTGGTAGTGACTTTGCATGCAACATGCAAGAAGCCATCTCCTTTAGAGATCTGTTTTTTTGCTTAGCAACTCTGTTTTGCTGCGGAGTGTAGGGAACTGTATGCTGCAACTAAATACATGCATCATGGAAAAGATTATGGATCTCATGATTTACATACTCTCCTCTGTTATCAGTTCGGAGGACTTTGATCTTATTTCCGAACTGTGTCTCAACTAGGGATTTGAAATCTTTGAGGTGTTGAATGACCTCGGATTTTTTCCTGAGAAAGTAGATCTAAGTAAAAAATGAGAAATCATCAACAAAAATGAGAACAAACCTCACTTTGTTGATGGATGGATGTGTAAAAGGACCCATAAGGTCACTATGGATCAGATCTAAAGGTGTGAAAGCTCACTGAGACTTTCCCTTGTCAAATTTCTCTTGAGGGTGTTTTTCGAGAACACATCCCTCACATACTCCCTTGGAGAAATGGATGTCTAGTAGACCATCAACTAATATTTGCTTGCTAAGTTGTTGCATGTATCTAAAATTCAAATGTCCAAACCTTTTGTGCCATATCCTACTACTTTCATCATCATGAGTAAGCAGTAAAGCAGAATCAGGTTCAATGAATTCAGAAAATGTATACAATCTAGACTGATGATTTACCTCACTGGTAGCAACCCTGGAGTTGGTTTTCATGTCATAAATGTCCATGGAATTTTTGTGTGAAGATGAATTTCATTCTGGTGTTAGAATTCATCATTTGATATATAGAGAGAATGTTGACAAAAATCTTGGGAACATGCAACACATTCTCAAAGCTTCCGTTGGTGAGTTCAATCCTTCCTTTACCGGTGACTTTGACAGAAGAGTTTTCCCCCATCAAAATACGAGGAACTTTGCATGCATCCAAAGAAGAATATATTTCTTTTGAGGCAGCCATGTGATGTGATGTTCCTAAATCAATGTTGGCCCTTGACCATTTTTTATGGATTCTTGGTCATGTTTGACCTATTTTGGGACTTCGACAAGCTATCGAAGGCGGAGCGCAAGACAAAGCAAAGATTGCGGGATCTTGGCCCCTTTTTAGGGATTTTTGGGTTTTGGGATTATGTAACGGGTATGGGAATGTCGGCCCATGGGTTTACCCATGCTTAGGCCCACTTTTGTAATGTATATATAGAAGACTAGGCAATGTAATAAGGTAGACATGGTAGAAGTGATAAGTAGTGCTAAGTGCTAGAGATCCAATCTATGTGATCAAGGGATTGTAAGAGTGTTGAGTGCTAAGTACTTGCTCTGTGCATACTGTGTGAGACTTGCAGAGCTACGTGCAAGTAATTGTAAGAAGGCTTGGTGTTGTACCCTAGCTCGAAGAAGGAGGATCTAGCAGAGTGCTAGATCTCTTGTCTTCTGCGGAGTAAGATTTTGATGATATGTGCCTGTAAGAAGCTTGACAAAGATAATAAAGAAGAAGAGTCAGTGGACGTAGCCCCAGGGTGGGGGTGAACCACGTACATTTTGTGTTGTTATGATTTGTGCAATGTGTTGATGTGTTTATGTCTTTACTTGCTAAGTTCTTTGATATAGATGGATAGATCTGTTTATGTTTTTTGCTAACGATGCATATGGATGTTAGATCTGACCTATTTGAATGTGCTTAGTTCTTGAATTTGCTAGATCTAATCTATCTCTCTATGCTAAGTTATTATATACAGTAGATCTGACTAAATGATGTGATGCTATGTTTTATCTATGGAGTAGACAGTGGTTAAATATTGATGAACTAACGGTGCTAAGTGCTCTGTTAAGTATTATAATCATAGATCTGTGTCCCAGCTAAGGTTGCAGACACCTGATTCCTACAACCACTCCTGCCTCTACCTCAGGTGAGACTTCATCTGCTTCATAGGTATTTCCAAAAGGGTCGGTAGTTAGGGTTTTTTTGGTGAGTTGTTGTAGCGTTAAACCCTGGGTCTGCCCCTGTTCCAGCAAATGGTTCCATTATTGGGACCTAAAACTGTAATTGCTAGGAACTAAGGAAGAAGAAGCTTTGTGCAAATATTTGACCTGAAACTATGAAAGCTCCATAGATCTGTTTCCCTAGTGCGCAACATTCTACTGACCTGTGAATATCTGTGCAAAGAAAAGAGGTCAGATATGAAGAAAAAAGGTAAGATCTGGAAGCTTTGTGCTCTGATAAAGGTAAGAATAGTGAAATGTTTTAGATCTGAAATCTTTGTGCTCTTTAGAAGTAATATGAGTGGAAATTTTTGTTTTCGACAGTATGGATCTAGGTATTCTTGATAGATTATGTCCTAGCTTGAAAACTAGGTTACTAATAGATGAAAGAAGGTTTGATATGCGTAGATCTGATAAGAATAGTGAAAGAAATGTTATAACTATGCATAGAAAGAATGTTTGGACTAACAAGTGGATGCAGGATCCTAGAAAGAAATGTTTGCAGGTTAGCTACTATGATCCTAGCGCGCAGTACAGGAAAGGATGGGGATCATTTAAAAGAAAGAGAGGATTAACCATCTATTACAGTTGCAGAAAACCAGGACATCTTATTAAGGAATTCCCTAGGAGAAGACTTGGTTGTCTTTGTTGCAAAGCTATGGACCATGAAGTATTGGATTGTCCTAGAATTATTGCTAAGCTTGAAAGAATGAACATGAGACAAGAAAACCCTAAGGCAGATCCAGAAACTATGATTATGGAAGAACTCCAGAAAGAATCAGAGAAAGTATTGCTACAAATGAAAGAAACCCTAAATGACCACCGACATGTCATCTTATCAAAGATATTCAAAGAAAAAGCATGCATAGAAGCAAGAATAGGAGACTTCAACATTGACTGTGTTCTAGATGTGGAAACACAGGTGAATATCATGACAGAAAGAACTTGAGAAATTTTAGGGAAGCCTACTATGACTCCTTCATTGGGAAGAATAGGGCTATTTAGAGGAAAGTTGATAAACCTATGTGGAAAGCTCACCCAGATCTCTATGAATGCCAGTGGAACTTCGACAGAAGAAGATTTCGAGATTGTTAAATTTATTGAGAACAACGCCCCATTTGCTATGTTACTAGGAAATCCTTGGATTGAAAGAGATCAAGCCAGAAGGGAAGAAGAAGAAGTCTTAGAGAAGAAGAAGCAAGAGTTAAAATATTTCATGACTAGAAGGATCGCACACTTGATTGAAGAATAGGAGAACATATCGAAGCTATTTAACACCAGAGACTCGGATGTCGAAGCTGTAAGAACACTAGAAGACCCATAGAATATTGAAGTACCTACTCTAGATAAAGAAGAAATATTACCCTTGAATCTTAGGAAAAAATATCAACAGTGCAAAGTAACCATGCCAAAAGAAGATAAGAATTAGAATGGAAAAAGGAATACCGAGACGAATCTCACTGGAAAGAAGGCTAGAAAATTAAGTAAGAAGAGAGCTAAGGTCAACAAGTTACAAAAGGTTCCAGAGGGAACTTCGCAGAAGGAAAATTTGCAAAATTGGAGCTTCGTCGGGATAACATAACAACGTCACATGGCACTTCACCATGGTGAAGCGATATAGTCGTTAGGAACAGTATAACCATTAGGCTGACCCCCCCCCTAAACTGGTAGAAAGGAATATATGGTTCGCCACCAGACCGTTGGACCGCCCTATAACGGACATAATAGAGTTAATGAAGGCTTCTCGCCCATTGCAAGAGATCTGTTGCCAAGTTATCTATTTATCCCGTCGTGCCATGCACCAAGAACACTTTTGATAACCATGAATCTGATCACGTGAACTTGTTGATTTTTCACAATGATCATTCTGCTATTTCCCTCTATCCCATTACAGTGTCTAAGTTACTCCTTGAACCCGAGATTTCCAACCCTGAGCGTGTATGTTGGACGAGTTCAATGTAGTAGAGAAAGTTGTCGAAGAATTTCTCATTGACCTCATGATTGAAAGAGTAATATCGATGTCTGCAGGTGTACAAGCTTCATTGACGAGAACAATGCAAGAATCTACGTCGACTGTTCACGGAGCTGGATCATCCCGACCATCAGCGGAAAAAAGAACCAAGCACAAAGATGACCTAGCAAATGCGAAGCTGATTATAACCATATTGCCTGATTACATCCCGCCTCTAGCTGGCATGGTGAATCATGATAGTGTTCCAAGAGACTTCAAGTACACCATAGTTACTGCGTACCTACCGAAGGGGATACACGTAGTTCGAGCAGACCAGGACAAGATCACGACGTTGAAGTTCAATGACTTCAACCTTGGATATCGCAAGATCTATGGTATGTTATCCCCGTATAAGTACCTGACCAAGATGAAGGGGAAGAACTCAAAGATCATCCTTCAACCATGGATGATGAACCTCACGCAATCCACCCTGTTGAATGTCATGAAGATCCCACACTTCGGTAGACATGAGGAAGTCAATGTCTGTGTCAGTCTGTTACTCTCATGTTACCATGGTGGCTACTTATGGATAGACCGCCATATTAAATTTGACCCAACACTGATCCACAGGATCACAGGACTAAGTATGCAAGGACTCGACTCGCAAGATTTCTACCCAAGAAAAGCCACAGATCGCACACTAGCACAGAAGATCAAGGATACATATGGAAATGTTGAGAAGGGAACAAGAGGCTACAAGGTAGCTTCCATCTAGAGTAGTGCAATGCGCCTAGCATGTCAACTGATAGCTGGAAAGTTAGTAAGGAAGAACCAACCTATGCAGGTCACCGGCTTTGTTGTTGACCTCACAGGGAAATGTGTGGAAGGCCTACAGATGAACTGGGTGAAGTACCTAGTTAACCAGTTGGAACTAGACTACCAAGAAGCACATGATCATGGTTATGAATTTCATTTCAGCTGGCTCCTGACCCTCATCACCTTTGTTTCATGGGATATGTCAGAAGGTGCGACCTTCCCAGATATAGATCCATTTGAACCGCTTACTGCGAAGTTCTCTACCCTTTGGTACTCAAGTGATATGAACAAACAGTAGCAGTCGAATGTTGTGTTTCATAAGTATTACCTCCAGCTAAAGAGATCCATCGAAGATGAGCCTCACCTGACTCCAAACACCTTATAGAGATTCTGAACCCCGATGAAGTTCAGCGCAGATCGACACTTCATCTACATTACAGTGTGAGCATATGAACATAAAAGGAAGCTCCAATCATACTATAAAGTTACATAAGAATACCTTGAGGAGATCACTAAGGAATGGTCCATTAACCTCCTTATCCCCACTAACCCTGTAGAGATATCTGACCTTAACAGCCCATAGGACACTCATAAAGAACAAAATACACCTGGAACCAGTAGAAGAAAGAAGACTGAAGAGGTCCAAGATTTAAGAAGCGCCTCAGGAAAGACTGCTTCAGTGTCACCTGACCGAGGGGGTGATGAAGAAGTAGAAGATGAATAGAAGGCAGGAGAAGTAACACCACCCAAAGATGAGGTTGATCCCCAGAAGAAGAGGAAGGCTTCCCCCCAAAAACCTTCTTCCCAAAAGAAATCGAAAGCCACCATGACCAAGATGCATACTTTCCTCACCTTTGATGATTTTGACTTCATCATAGCAGCCCTAAATGATGCTTCACTAGAAATAGCAGAGAAACAAGAATACAAGAAGTAATAAATGCATGATAGAATTGAAATCGAACTTCGAGGGGTACAGTAGGCCCTTCAGTCCAGTCGCATAGTTTCCACTACACCCCTGCCATCGGGAGAACCAGAGTTGGGAGGTGAGCCAACCCAACTCCACCGACTAGCTGATACAGTCGAAGCTAGCCTTCGACGAGCACAAGAAGAAACAGAACAAGCCACCTAGGCCTTGAAGCAAGTGCAAGGCATACTCATAGAACAATGCAGCACTGCAGAACATGAAAATATTGCTCTCCAAGTGAAGTTCAATGAAGAAAAATCACAGATGCAACAAGGAAAAGAACAGTTGCTCACGGAGCAACTCAAAGTGAAAGAAGTAGTCAGCAGAGCACTTCACTCTATGACAATCGTAGAAATAAAAGTAGAGGACTGAGTCATGCATCAAGTAGAGCAGCTTGCAGAAGCTATACAGTAGCTACAACAATGCATAGTAGAATTAGAGCTACGCATAGTGCCCGAGACTCCACAGGATGTAAGGGACCAAAGAGAAGCAATTTCCCAGAGCACAGTTGAGAGACTAAAGGCCCTTGCCATGGAATGCAAGCAGCTGAGTGATCACAGTGCCCAGATGTATGAGAAACTCACCGAGAACCCAGAATTGTAGGCACTAGAGTCACAACTCCAGGAAGCAAAGAAGCAAGCAGAGACAATACAGTCGTAGTTGAAGCCCTTGTCAGCTGTGGAAAGAATGAAGCGATCTCAAGCACAACGCACCGCCCAGTAGAAGATCCACACTATCCAGAGTAGAGTTATGGAAGTAACTCAGAGGCTCCAACCTGTACAAGATAAGGCTTACCAATTGTTCACAGAAGTCAAAGGCTGAGGAGCATAATTGGAGCAGGTTGTCACCACATTTGAACAATTCCTAGAGGGACCTATCAATGACAAAGTCATCCAAGAGTTCATTGAACAAGAGGCCATGGCACAACAAAAAGTCCAAGCAGCTCGAGCCAAGCTCAAGGATTTCAAAGTAGAACTACCCAGACCAGAGTGACTCGGGACACATCATAGGTGAGTGTTGGGGGCCTGTTGGGCTTTGACCAAGTTTTAAGGATTCTTTGTCATGTTTGACCTATTTTGGGACTTCGACAGGTTGTCGAAGGTGGAGCACAAGACAAAGCAGAGATCACGGGATCTAAACCCCATTTTAGGCCTTTTTGGGTTTTGGGATTATGTAACAGGTATGGGAATGTCAGCCCATGGGTTTACCCATGCTTAGGCCCACTTTTGTAATGTATATATAGAAGACTAGGTGATGTAATAAGGTAGACGTGGTAGAAGTGATAAGTAGTTCTAAGTGCTAGATATCCAATCCATGTGATCAAGGGATTGTAACAGTGTTAAGTGCTAAGTACTTGCTCTGTGCATACTGTGTGAGACTTGTAAAGCTACGTGGAAGTAATTGTAAGAAGGCTTGGTGTTGTACCCTAGCTCAAAGAAGGAGGATCTAGCAAAGTGCACGTATATCTCATATCTTCTGCGGAGTAGGATTTTGATGTTATGTGCCTGTAAGAAGCTTGACAAAGATAATAAAGAAGAAGAATTGGTGGACATAGCCCCAGGGTGGGGGTGAACCATGTACATGTTGTGTTTCTATGCTTTGTGCAACGTGTTGATGTGTTTATGTATTTACTTGCTAAGTGATTTGATATAGATAGATAGATTTGTTTATGCTTTGTGCTAACACTGTATATGGATGTTAGATCTGACCTATTTGAATGTTCTTAGTGCTTGAATTTGCTAGATCTAATATATCTCTCTATGCTAAGTCCTTAGATACAATAGATTTGACTGAATGATGCAATGCTCTATTTTATCTGCGGAGTATACAGTGGTTAAATATTGATGAACTTTCGGTGCTAAGTGCTTTGTTAAGTATTATAATCACATAGTTGTGTCCCAGCTAAGGTTACAGACACCTGAGTCCTGCAACCACCCCTACATCTACCTCGGGTGAGACTTCACTGCTTCGAAGGTGTTGTTGAAAGGGTCAGTAGTTAGGGTTTTGTTGGTGCGTTGTTGTAGCATTGAAACCTGGGTCTACCCCTGTGCCAACAATCAATGATCCAAGCATCGGGAGAGGAGTTGATTCCAATCAAGGCATGGATAGAATTTCCTTTCTTAGAATTCAGATCTTCTGGCTTCTTCTTCTTTGTGTTGGATTACTGAGACGGGGGGTGAATTAGTAATAGAGCAATTTAATCCCTTTTAACCATATAATCCAAGTGCTATATCAATGAAGCATTATTATCCAATAACTGTAGAGTAAATAAGCAATGAACAAATGAACAATCATACACATACACAGTACACCAGTGTTTTACGTG
>ML793045.1:396241-413628 GCA_009831015.1 Picea engelmannii
ATTTTAAAAGGTAAATAATAAAGTGAAGTGATGAGTGTATTATAATTCAAAGTGAATACAAAATAAATTATTTCAATAATAATTTTAATGGAGAAATCAAAAGTGGACCCAACCCTAAAATAAGGAAAGTGGGGCCAAGTGACATAGAAGATGTTTTTAAGGAAGCTACTTGGAGAGTATAAATAAGAGGCAAGGCTCTCTCATTTGAAAACCACTTGATCATATTGAATATCTATAGGTTTCTGAGGTATACAAATGATATCTAAGCCTAAATTCTAAGGAAAGTGAATAAAAGAAGGCCGAAATGCAAGGAAGGATAAATTCTTTTGATGGTGCTTTCTAAGGTATGTTATTTTCAGGTCATCTCACCATTTTCACTACAACTTTTTTTCTATAATGATTCAGATCCTTAAATTGCTATGAAAGTGAGAAAACATATCCAAGTATCTATGTTTAATCATTTAGCTTGTGGGTCGTTGTATTTTGGGAGTTACACTCTGTGGAAAACAGGATTTGTGGCCAGTCTTGAAACTAGTCAAAATAAGGTGTTTCAGGTAAAAACGTCATAACTTCTTCATAACAGATCCAAATTCATTGAGACAAAATGTGTGGGTTAGGGTATAGTATTTAGTATACTTTGTAACAGTTTCAGATCATTTCATCAAATATTTTGTACGGGGAACGCTCTATAAGTTTGCTCTCTAGAATAATCCAAAATTCAACAAGGTATGTCATTTTTGCTATAAATCCTTTTCTGAGAGGTTTCAAGTAGTGCCATTTGGAGGAATTTCATAAAACACATTGAATAACATTGTATATCAGTTTCAGATCTTAATACATTACAGGTTCAAAGTTATGATTACTTCAATTTAGGGTTGTTGACTAATCCAAAACTAGGCATGTGAGACTAAAGAAAAGTTTGATGAAAATGATAGTCTCTTGTTTTTAAAGTTAAGGAAGGTTTACAAGAATGTGATCATATACACCAGGTATATTATAGAGCTACAAAGCATATTTGGATGATAAAATTGATGAAGGATTTTGGTTGTGGCACATGTTGAGTACATGGTTGAGACAAGTAGTTGATGAGTTGACACATACATGAAGTGTATAGTTGATGATGCTGGTACATATTGATGATTAATAGTTGATGAGTAGTTGACACATGATTGGAACATACTTGGTACATGGTTGGATGAACTTTTTTATGGTACAAGTTGATTACAGGTTGGTGCATGGTTGATGTACTTGTTTATGGTACAGATTGATTACATGTTGGTGCATGGTTGATGCACTTGTTTATGGTACAGGTTGATTACAGGTTGATGCATGGTTCAAATTTATTGGTACAGGTTTACAGTAGTATATCTCACAGTGATAGTGTAACAGTGGTTCCATCATTCTACTTCTACTTCAGGGTGGCAGGACGGGGCAAGGACAGGTGGTTGTTGCCACCTTCCAGTTGTAGCTGGAGAACATTGGGGGTTGTAGCCTCCTTCTGGTTGTATCCAGAGATTTGGGTATTTGGAGCTTCCCTCGGGTTGTAGCCTGAGAAACTAGGGGGTTTGAGCCTCCTTCCAGTTGCAGCTGGAAAACAAAGGAAGTTGGTGCTTCCAATGAATGTAATTCTTCAAGACATATAAGAAAAATCATTATGTGGTTTTCTCCTGATTTGGGTTTCCATGTAAAACAGTGGTGTATTGTGTATGTGTGTGATTTTTTATTTATTACTGCTCATTATTGGATAATAATTCTACATTGATATAACATTTGAAGAAAAAGGATTATAAGGATTATAATTACGTTATTACTGATTCACCCCCCCTCTCAGTAATCTAACACATACCATGTATTCAACTTCTGTAGTTGAGAGTGGCACTACAACCTATCTTTTGCTCATCTAATTGATTGCTCCTCCAAATAGGTTAAAAACATACCCACTTGTAGATCTTCTGTGATCCATATCTCCAGCCCAGTCTGCATCAACAAAGCCATGTATGTCCACCACTCTGTCCAGTCCTGGTCTTCCTTGGTAGCACAATCCATAACTGGTAGTGCCATGAAGATACCTGAAGACCCTATTTATTGTTGTCCAATGCTCCTTCCCTGGTTTTGACATATACCTTCTCAAAACTCCCACTATATGTGTAATGTCCGGTCTAGTACAGACCATTACATATATCAAACTGCCAACTGCACTGGCATATGGAACATGGGACATGTCCTCTTCTTCTTCCCATGTCTTGGGACATTGATCTGCAGACAACTTTACACCTATAGGAATAGGAACCTTGACTGGTTTACTTCCATGCATATTAAACCTATGCAATATTGTCTCAACATATTTTCTCTGGTTCAACCAGAGTTTCCTGTTTGCACGATCTCTTTTAATTTCCATTCCCAGAATGAAGTTAGCAGCATCGAGATCCTTCATGTCAAATTTGGAGGATAGTTGTGATTTCACCTCCTTGTTAACATCCATGTTATTTCCTACCAATAACATGTCATCAGCATACAACACTACATAAATGAAGTGTTTACCAACCTTCTTCGAATATACACAGTGATCATCCATGCTTCTTAAAAATCCCAATCCAAGGATGTATGTGTCAAAATTTTGGTACCACATACTAGGTGATTGCTTCAGAACATATAGTGACTTGTTTAGGTTATAGACCAACTCTTTCTTTCCCTTCACTACAAAGCCTTCTAGTTGCTTCATATAGATTTCTTCTTCCAGATCCCCATGTAGGAATGATGTCTTCACATCCATCTGTTCCACTTCAATATCAAAAGAAGCAACAATAGATAAAAGAAATCCAATAGAAGTTAACTTAGCAACAGGAGAAAAAATCTCACCAAAGTCAATTCCCTCTACCTGGGAATAACCTTTTGCTACTAACCGAGATTTGTATTTCTCCGCTTTACCTTGTGCATTAAACTTATTCTTAAACAACCATTTGCTACCAACATATTTTCTTCCAGCTAGAAACTCAACTATATCCCATGCCTCATTCTTATCCAAGGCATCCATTTCTTAAACCATGGCCTTCTTCCAGAGTTTACTATCCTCTGAATTCACTGCTTCCCTGACAGTTTTGGGATCATCATCAGTAATAGATAAAGAAAAATTGGAATGAAAATTAGGTGGACTATACCTTTCTGGTTGCATTTTATCTCTCATTGATCTCCTCAATACTGGGGTATGGGGTTCTTTTTCTTCTTCTTATGCTTCCTCTTCTTCAGATGACTTAGATTTTGCATCATCCAACTCAAGCTCTATTTTCTCATGTTCGTCTTGCATTGGTAGGAATTCTTGTTTGGACACATCTTTTACCTCTCTAAAAACAACATCTCGAATGTAAACAGTCTTCTTGGTTTCTCGGTTCCAAAGCTTATAACCTTTCACACCATCTTTATAACCAATAAAGATACACTTTTCAGCCTTTTTATCCAGCTTACTCCTATTTTCCTTTGGAACATGTTCATAAGCATCACAACCAAACACTCTAACATGTTGAAAAGAGGGTTTCTTTCCAGACCATACCTCGTGTGGAGTTTTATCATCCAACGTTGATGAAGGTGATCAATTGACCAGGTAACATGTTGTACCCACTGCCTCTGCCCATAATTCTTATCTTAACCCAGAACCGCTGAGAATGATCCTTGTTTTTTCCATCAGTGTCTTGTTCATCCTTTCTGCAACTCCATTCTGTTGAGGAGTGTATGGAGTATTCTTCTTCCTTGCTATACCACACTTCTTACAGAATTCTTCGAATTCATTTCTGCAGAATTCTCCACCATTATATGTTCTTAATACCTTTATTTTCTTCTCTGTTTGATTTTCTACTAGAGCCTTAAACTCTTTAAATTTATCAAATACCTCAGATTTCTTTCTAAGAAAATAAATCCATGTGTTCCTTGCAAAATCATCTATGAATGAAACATAATGCACAAATTTACCTAGTGATGGAACAAGCACAGGTCCAAACACATCACTGTGTATCAATTCTAAGATCCCCTTTTCTCTTGTAGTACCAAATGGGAATCTTAATCGATTCTATTTACCATATATGCAATGTTCAAAGAAATCAAAATCCAGAGTGCAATTAGACATACCTTCAACCATGCCTTTATCGTGTAGTGTCTGAAGGCCCTTTTCTCCAATATGCCCTAGTCTTTGATGCCACAGCATGATCTTCTTTTCAGGGACGGTATTGGTCTTGTCTTCTTTATTTGTCTACTCAAGGACAATAGAACTGTTACACCCATTAGTATAAGTGCTTCCCAACAACTTGTACAGAGTTTCACACCAAACTCCCCTCATCAACACCATTGCTCCTCATACCATCTTGCAAGTGTTCTTTTCAAATATAGTTTTCACTCCTGCATCATCCAACTTGCTTACAGATATTAGGCTCCTGGCTAGTTTTGGAATGTGCAGAACCCCAGGGAGAGTTCTAATCCTTCCATATTTTAGCAGCAACTTAACCCTTCCACGTCCCAATATTTTGGTTGTCGAGTTGTCTCCTAGGAATACATCACCACCATTATATTTTTCATATTCAGAGAACCACTCCCTGTGAGGATTCATATGGTATGATGCACTTGAGTTGATCAACCATACATCACGGTCTACATGTGTACTTGTAGATACCAGGTAAACATCACCTCCTTCTTCAGTGGAGGTTTTCGCCTCTGTGGAAGAGGTACTATCAGATCCCTTTGGTTTTTCAACCTTCTTAGACTTGCAATGTTTCTTATAATGCCCTGTTTTACCACACTTCCAGCATTTCCTCAAAGAGTTTCCTGGAGACTTAGATCTACCTGTAGATTTAGGTCTCCCCCCCTGAAGGCTTACTAGGATTCCTATCTTGGGTACGACTTCTTACAAATAAAGCATCTATGCTATGACTATCCATGCTTTTATGCCTCGTCCCTTCAGATAACAAGGATGAAACTAAATCCTCATACTTCAATGTATATTGAGTGGTACTACCAATTGCTACAACCAGATTATCCCAAGAGTCTAGCAAAGAACATAACAAAGTAATACACTTATCTTCTTCTGCAATCGTAATATTAACAGAGACAAGTTGACTTACTAGGGTATTAAAGGCATTTAGATGTTCTGTCACATAATATCCATATTCCATCCTAATATGATACAGCTTCTTTCGAAGAAACAACTTGTTTACCAGGGACTTTTATTGATACAAATTCTCCAACTTATCCCATAGTTCCTTTGCTGTAGATTCTCCTGAGACATTCAACAACACTGAATCTGCTAGGCAGAGTCGAATAGTACTCCTTTCTCTTCTGTCCAACTTCTCCCAATCTTCCTTCGACATACCAGTAGATGGTGTACCAGTAGGTTATGTACTAGGATCCATAGCAATCCAATGTTCTTTGTCTACAAGAAGGTCCTCCATCCTGAGCTTCCATAGCTCAAAGTTTTTACCGTTGAACTTCTCTATCTTGATTCTAGAAGAGCTCGTCATTCCTCTTTCTACACTCGAATAACCATTGAAAAATCTCCCACTAAACCCAGGTTTATCACAGACCCAAGATAAACGTGATCTATCAAGACCGAGCCAAACTCTTAGCAACAAAGGCATCCCTATGAATCCAAAAATGAGCTCTGATACCACATGTAAGTTTTAAACCTGTGAAGTAAAGCAATGCATATATATTCTTAAGAAAAACATAAATTAATCAATGGCTCATTCACATAATACAGAAAGATTTATACCGGAAACCCTCAACCGGGAAAACCTTTCCTATATTCATCATCAGGAATTTCACCATTCACCATACAATATATACAATGTTTTTAGGTATTCCGTAGATACCAAAACCCTAATCCCTTAATCCAGAATTAATTTAGTAAACCGCTAAAAATAGCATAACTAGGAGGGGCATACTTGCCCCCCCCCTGGGACCCCCCTAGGAAAGCGCCTGGTGCACACGACACAAACAAAATTACTAGAGGGATTGTCATACACAGTTGTCATATCTAACACGCCCACACACACACACATGCAAAGAATATAACACATACCCAACAAATCAGAGGAAAACTAACCAGACAAAACAAATGTACAATAAGGTGAGGGTGGTGAGCTCAATGTGGGGGTAAGAACGACATGCAGTAAATGCACATCGCTTCTCCACCTTTCCATTAATTTCCATAAACCATAGCTCAGGTGTAATATATCCAATTTCGTCACTTTGCAGTAATCAATTTTAATTCAAATCCAACATGTCACTTATGTTTTTCAAAATTGAAACGAAAACCCTCTTATCCATAGTTTTATACCAGCGCCATGATACAACATGTTCCGTATTCATTTCTAACAAGATCCTATTTGCAAGGATTGGATTGACTTCAAACAAATGCATAACATAACTATTTTCCACCAACTATAACCAACATCATGAATGTAATATATTATAACCAATGTGAGTGTGAGTTAAAAGTTTGAATTTTAACCATATACCAAAGAAGAACTATAGCAGTTATGACCCAAGTGTTTTTCACTTGCTTTCGTCTTTTAAATTGTCAGCCATTATAATCATTGTTTACATGTGAAAATTTATTCAAGTTCTTGTGTTATCTCAAACTGTAATATGCTTAGTAAATTCATCATGAGCACAATTCAGAGAAGCAATTCTTTTTCACCATGATCTACAAGGGGTCCCACCTATCTAGTATATTATTAAGTATATGTATATAAATAAATAGGCATTGCAACCCATTTGTAGGCAGGGGTATTACGTTGCGCTTCTGGGTGTCAAAAAACTGGCAACTCCATAGGGAAATCTATTTCTAACAGATTCAGAACTTAGTATGTCTGGTTTCACATATCAGTAGATGATATAAAAAATTGTTGAAGAATAGTTATGCAACAAGGGGAAAAATATGGTTTAAGGGAAATAATGAGACGAGATTTTGGGAATAACTTATGGAAAGTGGTGTGTATGAGGGAGTTTGGTCCTGTATGCATAAAATTAGAACAATATGTAACATATAATACTTCTTAAATCTTTTAAGGAGAAACTTTCTGGTATGCTCTTTGAATCTCATGATGGAAGGAAGAAAGGGAAAGCAGAAATAGGGAAGAAGGAAAAATTAACTATCCTACAATAGAGTTGAAAGCAAAAGAAAATTTCAGCGATGTCTGAAAGGAGGACATCGTGACAACTTTGTATACCTTATTTCCTATTGATCAACAATACTTACAGAATGACATTGTTATGGAAAAACTGATCTAGACTTTATTTTTGATAAATTAAAAAAAACAAAACAATAGAAATTAAAAACTCAACAAACCAAAGTAAAAAAGAAAACAGTAAAACAAAAGACTATATACAAAAATCATTTTAAACAGGCGTTGATAATCAGGCTAGTTCCACATAATGTTTTAAGTGGGGACCATTAGTGTTGTAAGAGAACAATCACTCTTCCAAATCCTTTAGAAGGTATGATTTTGTGCCTAGGATAAAAGCGATTTTAAAAGGACCTAGCCATAGTTTCTGGAACTTTGAGTGTCTTCCTCTCTCAGCATGAGCTGAGTCCCATAGTAGGAATTTCTCGTCAATCTTGAATTCAACAACTTTTGCTCGTCTATTAAAATATTTTTTTATAGTTTGTTTCCTTCTCTTTATGTTCTCTAAGGACAAAATTCCTTTTTATCCTTTGGGGAACATTGGAAGAATTTAATTCTTCAATCTGTAACATCAGCCGTAAGGAGGAAAGCTCTAGCTAAGTAGGAAGAATAGCCTCTTGGCCATATACGAGCTAAAAGGGAGTACATCCTATGCTATCCTTGGTGGTTGTTCGATCTACCCAAAGAGTGTAAGTGAGAAGTGTGTGCCACTGGCGAAGTTTATCTTCTATGATCCGTTTTATTATCCTAACCAGATTATTGTTAGTGGACTTAGCTTGCCCATTTCCTTGAGGTTAATAAGAAGATGAAGTGAAATGTTTGACCCCTAATTTAACCAGAAATTGAGTCAACTTAGCATAAATGAAGGCTGGGCCATTTTTCATAATGATCTCTAAAGGAATACCAAATCTGGAAAAGATATTAGTTTCTAAGAAAGAAATTGTTTTCCCATCCTATTTGTGATTAAGAGGGACAACCTCAGTCCACTTCGTAAAGTAATTTGTGGTTGTCAAAATAAAACTATGCCCTACGGAAGATGAAAGATTGATAGGACCAATAAAGTCTAGAACCCATTTAGAAAAAGGGAAATCTGGGAGGACAGGTTGTAAAGGCATGGAAGAAAGACGTTCTTTCCCAACAATTTTTTGGCATTTATCATAAGATCTTGCGAATTTATAGGAATCTTGAAATATCAAAGGCCAATAGTAACCATTTCTTATGATTTTAAAGGAAATAGCTTTAGCATAAAAATAGCCACGAATGTGAATGACAGAAATTGATGATCCATGAATTTCCTGTAAAAATTACTGTGCTTCTTCATCATTCACACATTGAAGTAATAAACCATCAGCAAACCTTCTAAACAAAAAATCTCCTAAAATGATATACCTGGAAGATTCGAGGCAGAGTCTCCTTTTGTGAGGATCTAAGTTATATGGGCATTTTTGATGCTGCAAGTAATACACCAGATTTCTATACCAAGGATGTTCAATTATAGAAATATTTTGATTTTCAATATAGAATAGATCTGAAAGAGGATTATCATGATCATCAAGTTCTTCACTTGGTTCAGGGTGTTGAGCTAAGTGAAGGGTTAAGTCTCATCCCTTGATCGTTTTTGAAGTCATGGTGGTTAAATCATGCTCCTGGATTTTGGCAAGACAATGTGAAAGTTTTCTTGAAAGATAGGTTTGTGAGAGAAGAAACTTGACAACAGGAAAATGGACTCTAACTTGTGTATGTTTGCTTAAAATAAAGTGGCAAAATTTTTCTATAGCCTTAACAAGAGAAAAAGCATGTTTTTCAATATGAGAGTACTTGATTTCATCATCTGATAAACTCTGGCTCATGTATGCTACAGGTTTTTCATTTTTCTAGTCATCATTCTATAAGAGGATAACAAAAATTGCTTCCTTGGTGGCATTGGTATATATGATAAAATATTTCTCAAAATCCGGTTTCACCAAAACTGGTGCGGAAGTGATTTCTTTATTAATCCTAAGGAAATCATTTTGGATGTCATCTGTCCAGGAAAAAGAATGATCTTTCTTCAAAAGATTATGAATTGGTTTAACCATGACAGCAAAATCAGGAACAAACCTACAGAAAAAATTGACAATTCCCATGAAAGATTCGACTCCTTTCGTGGAGGTGGGTGCGGGAAGGTTCAGAATTGCAGTAATTATTTTGGGATCAATGCTTATTCCTGAATCAGAAACAATATGACCGAGGATATTTCCCTTTGTGACACCAAAAATAGTCCCTGAAGGATTTAAATAAATGCCAAATTTTCTGCAATGCATGAGAACTTTCCTAATATGACCAAAATGATTAAACCAGTTCTTTGAAAAGACATTCAAATCGTCGAGATAAACTTGGGTAATTTGACCTATCAAATCGTCAAAATCTATCTTCATAGCTCTTTGAAAGGTGGCACCTGCATTAGAAAATCCAAAAGGCATATGTTCATAAGAAAAAGTGCCCCAACATGTAGTAAATGTGGTTTTATA
The DNA here is from genome assembly GCA_009831015.1 of Picea engelmannii. Lineage (NCBI taxonomy): Eukaryota > Viridiplantae > Streptophyta > Pinopsida > Pinales > Pinaceae > Picea > Picea engelmannii. The sequence goes on from ML793045.1 coordinate 405,921, forward strand.
TCTATCAATCCTCTTTATCTTGATTTGATTATAACCAGAAAATCCTTCAAGTAAGGACATCATCTATGACCCTGCAACCTATTGTAAATCATTTCCACATCAGGGAGAGGAAAATTATCTTTGACACTCATTATGTTCAATGTGTAGAAATTGACGCACAATCTAATCTAGCCAGTAGTCTTCCTAACAGTGACCAGATTTGAAACCCACTTGGAATACTTAACTAGAAAGATTATACTAGCTTTCAATAATTTTTCCAACTCTTTCCTAATAGTAGCTTTGAGTGTAGGGTTAATAGGTATTTGTTTTTTCCTAACTTGTTTTACCCTTTCCTTGATATAAATGGCATGTTGTATGAGAGAAGGATAAAAACCACGAAGATCCTTGTATGACCATGCAAAAACATCTTGAAATTCACAGAGTAGTTCTGTGAATTTCACTTTTTCTTCGTCAGAACATTGGGAACCTAGTTTAACAATCTTTGGAGATTCGGGTGTCCCAAGGTTCAAGGAAATGGTATCACCCACTTTCCTTTTAGACTCCTCTTCCTTATGTCTCTCTTTGTTTCTTGCATCACTCGACGAAAATGAACTTTTGAGAGTCAAACCTTTAGGAAATTTATCATCTTCAATAGATATGATTTCTTTAGGCTTAAACAATTCATTTTGTATGAAAGAAAAAATGCCTTCATCATTCGGTAAAACTTGTCATGATTCCATGTTATCAAGGATGTGAGGACGATATAGAGACTGGAACATACAATCAAGTCTTTGAGGCAAAAGTTTTCGGGTAGGGGATGTTGCAAACACCGCTAACCTATCAACCATTGAATTGAGTTCCCGCTTAACATGAGTGATGTTAAATGATAACAGGTTTGAAATAAGCATCCAAACATATTGGGTATAAGTTTAAGAAACTTATTGCTAGGTGAATAAATCTTACATACTAGGTTCACAACAAGTTCATAATCACCAAAGATTGTAAGGTGGCCACAACCAAGGTTATATGAATTTTCAATGCCTAACAATAAGGCCTCAAACTCGATGACATTGTTTGTGCAAGCAAATTCTAGCCTATAAGAAAATTTGTGGATTTTACCTATAGGAGAATATAGAATAATGCCAGCTCCATTACCTTCATTTGATCACGAGCCATCGAAATGCATGTGCCACATGCCATCATCAAAAGCAATTGGTTCAAGGATAGTGTCACCCTCATCAACAAAGATAGAGTATACTCCCAAGTTTTCCTCAAGATAATTTACGTTAGGATGGGGAACACTCTCTATGTATGGTGAAATTCTTCCTTCCCTTAGGACTATAATATTATTTCCGCTCCTAGGGATAGACATATGTGTTCCTTCAAGAGAAATACATCCACCCATTAAGGATTGTCAGTCTCTTCCTAAAATAATTGAATAATTGCTTACTGACATATCAATTACCTAGATACTAAGGGTTGTTCTTATTTCAGGATGCATGCACAGAACTAAGGTTACATCTTTGATTTCACCTATAGTTGATTGCTGCAAACTGTTATAAGAGAGAATGCTTCTAGAATTTTCATTAGTGCATGATAATCCAACCTCTTCCATTATAATTTTTGACATTACACTTAGACCAGACCCGCCATCAATTAAGAAACAATGAGCTATTTTATCCATACTTTTTATAGAAATATAAAAAAGAGTATTTTTTACAGGTTTCTTAAAATTATTTACAACTATTTTATTTAGAGTTGAGTCCTTTTCTTTTGACTCTTCAAAAAGATTGGCTATAGTAGAAACTTTACCTTCCATAAAATTCTTGAGATGCTTTTGTCGTTCAGGGACAACAACCATGTCCAGAAGAGTAGCATCATCCTTAATATTATCCAATTGGTTAAGGATGTTGTATTTAGAAGAGGGAATAGGGGAAGACATTCCTTGATTTTCTAGAACTCTAACAGTTTGTGTATCAATGCTCTGAGAAGATGTGCTTGGTGTGGAATAAGTACGAGGAAGATCATATTTACCCTTGGTGGTGTAAGATTTGTTCCTGGTATTGATTATCATCACATCCTCTAGTTCAACCCAATCTGTTGGACACACTGACTACACTGAGAGGGGGGATGAACAATGTAGGACTATTTTTCCCAACACTTCCCTCTTACACAAAACTCATTAGTTAGCAATCACCATTTACTCATTACTTATTGTTGTCATTTATAACTAGTTAGATGTGAACATATATCAGCAATATATCATCAACAAATCATCACCACAAGGAATACAAAGAACACAAGATGTATGTACACTTTTCTTTTTATTATAGACTACAATCCTTGGGTTATCAACAACAACTAACTAGAGTACAACTCTACAAGAGCATCATCTCTATAATGCAAGATTCATCTTACACCCTCATCACCAACTGAGATGAGGCAACAATCCTCAACAGATGTCAATCTGTCTACAGGTACACGACCTGTCGGTAGTGCAACATGCATATGTATGCATCCCACCAGTAGTACAACTTGTGTATGTACGCGGCCAGTCTGTACTACAACATGTGTATCACTTCTGAGCAATTAAGGTTTTCTTTTCATCACACACTCAGATCCTCTACAACCTTCCATCACATTCTCTTTTGTCTCTCACTGTCCAATCTGACCCATAACCAGTCACAATGCATCCAAGCTCTCCAACAACTTACTCATGCTCCTCAACAATACAATATGAATTCTACTCAATCATGTATTAGCAATCAACCTACTATAGCAATCATATCAACACTGAATCATAAGAGTGTTTCTCACTCCATCAACCAACACAAACCACATCACAACAACCATACCAAGAATGCCTTAAGCATTCACTACACAACAAGCAAGAGTATCCATCAAGACAACAATGTAATCATACCATAACTTCCATAACAGCTCTGAGCCCATAGAATGCAGATCTGGAACCTGCTTCATTCTTCAGGAGCATGGCACCAGCTCACACATAAGTCTTAATGACTTCATCCACTGTATGTGCCCTATCCTCATTCATCCCACATATGTATGCGACCTGGATCACTACAACCTACGTATACCTCAGAAACTAGGGTTTCTGAACTTCCGAGACTTTTGTCGTCATGATCTCAGACTTGTTGAAACTTTGATGCGTCCATGAGATCCTCCAGATCTCCTCTCTCTCATAATAGATCTTCAACACATTCTCAAGAGATGCACAAGAGATACATTTCACAAGAGACCCTTTCCTCTTATTTATACTCTCCAAGTAGCTTCCTTAGAAGCATTTTCTAGGTCACTTAACCCACTTCTAGGTCACTTAACCCATTTCTAGGTCACTTAACCTTTTTCTAGGTCACTTAACCTATTTCTAGGTTAACCACTTTCCATAAATAGAAATTTCTCCAGTTTAAATATTCCTCCTTGACTTTGTCACCTCACTTTATTATTTAAATAATCCTCCTTGACTTTGTCACCTCACTTTATTATTTAAATAACCCTCCTTGACTTTGTCACTTTTCTTTACCATTTAAATAATAATTTATTCTTTGCAAGCTCTTGACTTCTTTTACCTTTTGGGGCTTCAAGCCTACATATGAGGGTCCTCCAACTTCGTAAGGCCATAACTCTCAAACCATGAGGAGTTATGTGACATTCCACATACCACTAGAAATGGCATGACATACGCTATCCATCTAGGATAGTTTCACCAACAACTTCATTGATCTTCATCTCATTATTCCACATATAAGCATGGGTTCTCCAACCATACTTCTTGGATAAATCAATTGTAAAGAGTCTTCCCATGAGGGCTTTCACCATAACGGGACCACTTTGGAGTTCATCCATTTGTACACCTTATCAACCAAGATAAGACAATAAAGATTCACCTTTACATCAATCCAACAATGCATCATTTACCAATGAAACCACATCGATCCATCTTCATCTATCATTATGTATCAATGACAACTCATTGATCCATCTTCATCAATATACTATGATAAGACATTGTTTATCATACATCAAACCTTTGACCTTTGAAATCATACAATCATCCTTTGGCATCAACCAATTCCTTGACATTAATCAATCACTTGACATCAATCAATCACTTGACATCAATGACAACATGATCCAACATTCTCCCCCTTTGGCATTGATGGAAATACCAACATTGATGTCAACACCAATCATTGATGTCAACATGTAGACAAGGAATTCTCTACATCAATAGTCATCAATCACATCAATGTGACTATCTCTCCACATCAATAATCATCAATCACATCAATGTGATTATCTCTCCCCCTTTGACATCAATGGAAAAGGGTCATTCTCCTCTTGGGGTTGCTCCCCCTGCTTGAACTTTCCTTGGGGTTGATCCCCCTGCCAAAATTCCTTTGATCATCCTTTGAATAATCTCTCCCCTTTTTGAACAAGGGATATCACTCTGATGTAATGCTGAATATGCATCTCTCATACTCCCTCTGTGACCATCGCTCCCCCTGGAATTCTGCTTATGTGCTCTTCCTTCAAATATAGGGCTATTTTACCAAGTATGCATCTGATAAATATCCCCTCCTAGAATCATGGGAAGAAGAATGACTCCCCCTATGATTATGTCTCCCCCTATCTTATTTGCAATATGAACAATATGCAAATGTTACTGCTCAATCAGATCATAGATCAACCACTCTTTCTATGAAGATCTTTGGACTTGTTCGTGCATCAAAGCTTGTGCCATAACATGAAACAAAATATATGTCAACAATGAAATAGAGAATCATGAATAAGACATCAACCAATTACATCATGTACCAAATTGTGTGCCCACCATGCACAACACCCATGTATATCAACCATGTACATCAACACCATATAATGTGTCGAAAGATATCATCAATCAAATGTATCAAACATATGCCTCTATCAACACGCAAACCAATACCAATATGCCAACCATGTGCATCAAACAACTTTCATATCACTCATGATATGTCTTTGTCATGAACCAAGTGCCACAATCATGTGTCTCAATCAATCAAGTGTTTCATCATATCATCCAATACATCATGTACCAAGTAATAGCAATGGTGTTCTTTTAGCCAAGTACTATCATCCAAACATATGCCATTTATGAGTGTACCAAACATGTACATCAACATGTATCATCACTTGTACCAAGCAAGTACATCAACCATGCACCATTACCACATCAAAATGAATTCTCATGCATGTATGCCAAATCCACCATAAAACATGTGCCAATCAACCTGCTAGTAGGTGCCTCTACCAATGTACTAGGAGTGTACCAATCATGCATCAACTATGACTCATCAATGATGTACAACATGATCAAATCACCAACTACATGTCCCAATATGTAGTCCAACCATATGTCAAATGCATGCACCAAGATATCCATCAAATATGCTTCTAATAATACATCATAGGATATATCAATGAAACTCAAATATGTACCAGCCATGTACCCCAACAGATCAGCCTCAATCCTCCATTCACTACAACAAATACTAAGCATCCAACAATACATGTACTAGTAGTGTGCTTCAATAGATCAATGACATCTCTAACTAGCATCATCAAGATATATCACATAACCAAGGTACCATAACTTCACTGTCATAACCAACATTGTTCTTCAACAGAAAATGCCTCAATCCATACTCATTAGTTAGTGTCATGCATCCAAGATGGCCTTTCATTTTATATCATCACCATACATAATCCAATATGTAATCATAAAAACCTGCAGCAAAAAATGTCAAAACCTACAACAAACTATGTTAGACCCTGCATCACAGAGTTATACCATCACATCAAGCTGCAACCCATGTGCATAGCCTTTTTCCCTAAGCTTTACCACATATACGTGGTCTGCTGCATAGACATCTCACGTATGTACATGCCCTATTCAAGGTCATCCTGCATATGTACGGGACTGTTGCCACTGTCACCCACATATGCTTCAATAGATGACACGCTTGAGCCTCCCTTAAGGCTTCCATTCTGCTCTAGTTGTTCAGTCTTCTTCACCCACTTCTGAAGGTGTCCCTGCTTCTCAGAACTTGATCTCTATGCTTCCATATTTTCAAAGATGTCTCCCTTCCTTACTTCATTCCTTCTTTTAGTCATGCTATATGAAGTCCTCATCATGGACTTTCTTCTTGTGTTCCAACAATCCTAGGTTTTGTATCCAAATCCACTACATATGTAGCATCTCATGTTGTGACAATGAACAACAATGTGTCCTACTTGATCATATCTCCAACACCTTATGGTGTTATGAAATCTTCCATTATCTCTTCTAGCATAATATTTACATTCCAAAGCCTTGTGACCATATTCATTACATGAATAACATTGACCATGAAAAACACTTTCATACCTTTGATTTGGTGTCCATCTTCTTTGAGGCATAAGGATGGATTCTTGATGTCTTCCTTTCTTTGTTCTTTTCAAACTTTCTTTCCCTTGTGTAGGTGGTTGACTTGCAAAATTATATTCATCCTTTGAGAGTGAGGGATTTACATCATGATTCTTTGAGGTGCTTGCTTCAACATGTGTAGCTTCTCTCTTGTATCCAAGACCTAATTTAACATTTGGTGATATTTGACTTTCCAAGATTTCATTCAAGATTTGTGAGCTATTCAAGAATATGTTTGACTTCTCTACTTTATTTCTAAGATAAACAACTTCAACTTCTAACTTATGACATGAATCTTCCTTTTCATTCATTTTATCCCTCAATAGTTCCTCTACCCTTTTGGCTTCTTCAATTTGGTTCTTGAGATGGACAATAATTTCAAAACTTTTGCTAATCTCATCATCTACCTTCTTATCTCGTTTTTCATTCTTTTGTCTTTTGATATCTTCTTCCTTTTCTTCTAATTGAGTCTTATTACTCTCTTCTTGTTCTTTGAGCATTTCCCTTAACTTCAAGATGTGCCTTTGACTCTTCTTAAGAAAATGTTTAGTGTTATCTGAAAGATAGCTATATTCTATATAATAGTGGTCATTTCTATATTCATATAGTCCCTCTTCAACTTTCTTTTGAAGTTTTGATAGTTCTTCTTCTATTATTTCCATGGGATAACTACCATCAAACTCTACACAAACTATTTCTAGATTTTCTTCTTCACTTGTAGAGAAAAATTCAACATCATCACATGATTCTTTGCCTTCATTTGAAATGTCTTCAAGATCTTCCTTTCTGTCAACATCATCATATTTAGAAATAATGCAATCAAGAGTTTTTGGAGATTATTTACCTTTAATGATCTTGATGGAGTGGTCTTTAATATTTTCCTTCTTTCTTTGATATATCTCCTCTAGCTTTAGCCATAGATACTTGGTGGAAGTGCATTGTTGCATGGTCTCTTTGATAGGACTTGAGAGTCCAATAAGAATGGTATTGAGAGCCAATGCATCATTCTTCCTTCCTTCCCTTTGAGCTGCAAACTTTGACTTATTCTTTAAAGAAACTGATCCACCAATGGTTGCCTTCCAAATACCTGCTCCCATTTCCTTCAAATGTACTCTCATCTCTATTCTCCATGTAGAATAATTTTCCACATAAAGAATTGGAACTTCATCATGAATTTGTGTTTCCATGGATCTCCTCCAAGCTTGTTAAGGCTTATAGTGAAGGCCTGCTTTGATACCAATTGTTGGACACACTGACTAC
>ML793045.1:422807-442634 GCA_009831015.1 Picea engelmannii
AAGCGTCTTCCCGTGAGGGCTTTCACCATAAGGGGACCACTTTGGAGTTCATCCATTTGTTTACCTTTGCATCGATTGGTTCCCACTTGGACATGGGTCCTCCAACCATTCTCATCAAGGGAATCATATCAATCAATTACTTGTCATCAACCAATGACATCAGTCAAACCAAACCATTTACATCAATGACATATGATTCAACAATCTCCCAAGTAATCAAACCATTGGCATCAATGACAACATGATCCAACAAGAAGTATTTATCAATTCTTGAATACCAATCCCTTGGTGCCTGTTTAAGACCATATAAATCCTTCTTCAACCTGTAAACTTTAACTTCTTTACCTGGAACTTCAAAACCTTCAGGTTGCTCCACATAAATTTCTTCATCCACATAACCATTCAAGAAAGATGACTTAACATCCATTTGAAAAAACATCCATTTATACTGAGCAACTAATGCAAGAACCATCCTGATTGTATCTATCTTTTCCATGGGGGAAAATGTCTCAGTATATTCAATTTCTTCTCTTTGTGCATAACCTTTTGCAACTAAATGAGCCTTATACTTATAAATGGTGCCATCTGATTTATAAACCCATTTAGTACCAATCACCTCTTTACCTTTTGTTAAGTTAACCAAATCCCATGTATCATTTCTCACCAAGCATTCAACTCTAATTACATAGCTTCATTCCATTATTTCTTTCTTGATGCTTCTGCATAAGTTTGAGGTTCATCCATCTTCATTACATGTTTCATAAGTGCATAATTCACAAGATTACTTTGGGATATGGTAATCCTTCTTTCAAAATTTATGTCTAACATATTTCTTTTAGAATTATTTCTTTCAAACTACTTAGGTTTCTTCTTAAATTCATCTTCCTTTACTATCTTGGAATGTGATTCACCATCAATAGTAACTTTATCTTCTTTTAATTTTAGTTGTACAAGTTTTGACTAGTAAATTCCCTGCTCATCAAATACAACATCTCTGCTTATTATTGCTTTCTTTTCTTGAGGATCAAACAACCTGTAACTTCTTGTTTCAATACTGTAACCAATGAAAATACACTTCACACTTTTATCATCCAATTTGCTTCTCTTTTCCTTTGAAACATGTGCATATGCAATGCAACCAAAAAATTGCATATGTGCCACACTTGGTTTATGTCCTGACCATGCTTCTTCGGGAGTCAAATTCAACACCGCCTTTGTAGGACATCTATTAAGAATGTATATTAATGTGTGTACTACTTCAGCCCAAAATTCAATACCAGGTGACTTAGCCTTTAACATTCTCCTAGCCATCTCAACTATGGTTCTATTTTTCCTCTCCACCACTCCATTCTGTTGAGGAGAGTAGAAATTGGTAAACTCTCGCTTTATACCATTCTTCCTGAAGTAATTCAAGAATTCATTTGACCTGTATTCTCCCCCATTATCTATTCTTAGGGTGAAAATCTTTAAACCACTTTTCCTTTCAACCAATGCCTTGAACTCAAGAAAATGAGAAAACACTTTAGATTTCTCCTACAAAAAATACACCCAAGTCTTCCTTGAAAAATCATCAATGAAAGTGAGAAAATAACGAGCCTTTCCAAAAGATATTGTCTCCATTGGACCACACAAATCTGAATGCACAAATGTTATATGTTCACTAGCCTTCCAAGTTCTATTTGAGAAACTTTCCTTGTGTTGTTTCCCAAAAATACATCCTTCACACACTTCATCATCATTCTTGATATAAGGAAGACCATTCACCATATTCTTCTTTCGAAGCAACACCAAAATCTGAAAATTTAAATGTCCCATTCTTAAATTTCAAATCTTGGTGTTCATCTCTTATGTTACATTCAAACTTTATGAATTACTTGAATCAAAGGAAAGATTGAAAATTCTATCTTCAGTCATTTCTCCTTTTGCCACAACTGCATTATGATTCAACTTATCCATGATTAAACATTCCTTGTTATCAAACACTCGCTTATAGTTCTACTCCATCATCTATTCTACAGAAAGTAGGTTCTTCTTCAATGTTGGTGTCAACAATGTGTCATCAATAAACTTTTTTTTTCCATGCAATGTTGGAATTGTAATTGTTCCTTTCCCTTTAACTTCTAAAACTCTATTATCACCAAATACAACTTTACAAGAATAGTTGTCAGTAATTCTAGTAAACAACTCCTCTTGAGATGTCATATGAGTTGAACATCCCGAATCAATATACCATTCTTCACCTTCTTCATTACGTGCCATGAAACTTGATATGAATAACTTCTCATTTCTGGTTTCTTCTACAATTGTATTAGCACCTTTGTTTTCCATATCTCTCATTTTTGCACAACAATTTCTTTCAAGATGACCATATTTACAGTCACAACTGTATGGAAGATCGTTGTCCTTTGTTGTAGCCTATGGATGATTGTAATTGTCTTATGATATCTTGGGTGCCCAACATATGGCACATTGTGCATTTCCTTCAGAACTGCATTTTTCATCTCACTAGAATTTGACAAATATACTATTCCTTTGTACATGAGAATTCCATCTTCTCTCAGATCATAAGAATTAATTTTTTGCTGAAAATTACCTTGTTGTGGTATCTCTTTTATTTTTAGATAATGCTGATCTGAATTTGTTGTTGTTATAATTTGATCTTTCATATCAGTCTTGTACATGCTAATTACTACAATATGTCTCTCATGAGCTCTCATGTTGAGTGCATCAGACACTTTATTTTCTTTCCCCTTTATATTCTTAATTTCAGAGTCATACTCACTAAGAAATTCAAGCCATATAGTTTTTCTGGAATTTAGTGTTGTCTATCCAAACAAATACTTCAAACCATAGTGGTCCATTCTTAGCTCAAATTTCTTACCCATGAGGTAATATCTCCACATTTTCAATGCATGTACAATTGCTGCTAACTCTAGATCATGGTTAGCATAATTCTTCTCATGCTATTCTAATTTTTTGGACTCATAGCATACCACATGATATTTTTTACTAAGGAATCCACTGAGCCATTTCTTGCATGCATCAGTGCACATAAAAAAATCTTCATCTAGATCTGCAATCTTCAATATTGGCGCACTTGTCAATATTTCCTTCAAATGTTGAAAACTATATTCACACTTGGAAGTCCATTCGAACTTCACTCCGTTCTTTTGCAAAGAAGTGATTGGACTTGTAGCATAAGGAGAGATTGAAGGTCACTTCCCTGGCATGGTGAGCAGATGATGGCAATTTCACCCACAAACACCTAGTGGAAATGAGAAGTTTGGCTCGTGATGAGACCCCCTTTCTCTCAGCCATGCAACTGAGAGCCATTTCCCTGGTTTGGTTACAAGATGATGGCAATGTCATACCACTAGATATTCATGGATGTGATAGGTCAGCTCGTGATGAGACCTCCTATCTTTCAACAAACCTTTTAAGAATTCTTTATTATATTGTGGGTCCCCTTTACTCAAAGATAAACACTTCACTACTTTCTTGGGTGATCCCTGTGTGAAGCATATGGAAGGTTTATACAAGGATTTTAGATTTTACCCAACATCAAACCCTCTGGTTCTTCAGCCCCTTCTTCCCATAGAATGAGGGACAACCCCTTCTTGGGTCAATACACCCTAAAATCCCAAGATATATGGAAATGGAGGCGAATAATGATGAAAAGTGGTAATTATGGTTGGGAATGGTATGATGGATCATTAAGGGAGTTCCTAGTATCAAAACCATTCCCAAGGAAAACCACTTACTAGGGCACAATGTCAACCACCAAGGTGAAGTGGGGAAAAAGGCATAATTTCCAAGCATATAACATGAAATCTAGAGCAATCTAAGATACAACATACTCAATTGGCTTAAATATTGAAATGATGCTCACCATAATACTGACTTGTACCTCATGGAGCAAGTCCCACTTCCTTCTGGAAGCCAGTTGATGTGGTGGATGCCATATGGAAATATGTGACCATCTGTGGTAGTGAGAGGAGTTTCCATCTATGCAAAAGGGTAATGTTGGTCTTGTAGTCTCTCGACACTCCATATCTGTAACCCAAGGGCCTCAAGACATAATCTCCTTATTTATCCACAAAATGGGGATAAAATGGACCATAGAAGTGGGGTTTGAGTTTTTCAGTGCCATTTTTCTTTATGGATGCCTGCCTATAAGGTTGAAGCCTTAGATAGACTAAGTCCCCTACCTCAAAAGTGTGCTCCACCCTTTTTCTATCTGCATATAGCTTCTGTTGGTTTTGAGCCCTCTGTAAATGATCTTTGAGCTTTCTCAGTGTGTCTTGGCTTTCCTGTATCCACTCCTTAGCTATCAGAGCTCTACAATCTCCAAACACTATCTTTATAAAAGTGAGAGGATCATGACTATATAAGGCTTGGAAGGGAGACATACCAATTGACATGTGATGAATGGTGTTGTAACAATATTCTCCCAAGTATAGCCACTTGACCCACGCTTTTTTTTGACCTGTTACATAGTTCCTGAGATAGCCCCTCTACCCACTTGTTGACTATTTCAGTTTGGTCATATTTTTGTGGATGATAGATAGTGTTGGGGGTTAATTATGTTCCAACTAGAAGGAATAATTCCTGCCAAAATGTGCTAATAATCCTATTCTCCATGTCACTCACAATAGTCTTGGATAACCCATGCAACCTAAAGACCTCCCTAAAGAATAAATTTTCCACATGAGATGCGTTGTAATCTATGGAGATGGGGAAAAAATGCGAAAACTTGTTCAAATGATCCACTACTACAAAAATGCAATCCTTACCCTATGTCTTTGACAAACCTGTAATGAAGTCCATGGACAGATTTTCCCATTTATGCTCTGGAATGGGAAGAGGTTGTATTAAACATGTTGGGTGGATGTGCTCGTATTTTTTTTGTTTTCATGTGACACAATCCATGATGTGGCACATGTCATCCTCCTTGAGGCCTTTCCAAGTTAATATTTCTTTGATCTATCTATATTCCTTACGGAAGCCTTGATTCCCAGCTAAGGATGAATTATAAAATGCTTGTAGTACCTTCCTTTTGAACAAAGATTCAAGAACTAAATAAATTATCCCCTTATAATAGATGATGTCATATACAATCATGTACTTATCATCCTACACTTGTCCATCCATTAATTCGCATGCAAAATTATTTTTTGAATACTCTACCAACAGGTGTGATTTCCAATCAACTAATATCTCTGGCATGGAATCAGTCGAGGGTCTTCTAGACAAAGCATCTGCTACTACATTGTTTTTTCCCTTGACATATTCTATGTCAAAGTTATAATCTTGGATCTTACTCACCCACTTTTTTTGTCTCTAATTGAGGTCCTTTTGTTCTAAAAAGTACTTGAGACTGTTATGATCTTTCCTGACCACAAATTTCTCCCCTACCAAGTATTGTTTGAATTTGGTCAATGCATGAATTATAGCTAACATTTCCTTGTCATAAATTGTTTATAGTAGCTCAGGCCCTCTTAGGTTTTGTCTCTCATATGCTATATGATGCCTATTTTGCATGAGTACAACTCTAATCCCTAAACCTAATGCATCACACTCCAAAATTAATGGTTAAGAGAAGTTTGGTAAAGATAATACATGACATGTTCTCATTACCTTCTTCATTTTGTCAAAGGTCAATTGTGCCTCTTCACTCCACTTGAATGTGCCATTTTTGGTCAAGACAGTCAAAGGTGTGTACAACTGAGAGAAGCCCCTAACAAACCTCCTCTAATAATTTAAAATACCGATAAATACCTTGAGTTTTGTAAGTGTCTTAGGTGTGGCCCAATCAATTATAGCTTGGATCTTTTCTTGGTGAACATGTACCCCTTTTTCTCCATGATATGTCCCAAGTAAATAACTTCATTCATTCCAATTTCACATTTTGACTCTTTGGCATACAATGATTGCTCCTCCATAATCCTTAAGACCTCATTCATATGCTTGAGGTGATATTCCCATGTGTTGAGTTTTAATGCTTTTCAAAAATAATATCATAAAGAGGATCACTGAAATAAACATAATCACAAGGTACACAACATTTTATCATGGAAAACCCTCATGGGGGAGAAAACCCCCAAAAAAACTCCTCAATAATAGATTTCCAATACAATGCCAATACTTAAGACAAAACCACCAAGAAAATAAGACTGAGCATGTGCCTCTCTTCTCATTCTTGCAACTGCAACTACCTCCAAAAGATGTGCACTTGTTGAGTGACTGGGTTAGTGAAAGAATGAGGCACCATTCTCACTTATTTATACTAGCTGAGGAGGCTCTAGGGTTAAGTATTTTCACCAAGTAGGGCTGAATTCTTCCACTAATGGTTAAAACCACTTTATTAGACCCTAGGGGACGAAATTACAAAAACCACCATGTAACTATGGTTTGACCAATCCACAAAAGGGGATTTGGTCATATACAAGACCCAACATGATCAATCCACAAAAGGGTATTTGATATATAAGATAATAAATCAAATATAATTAGAATATTCTTTGAAGTTACAATATTTCAACACTCCCCCTTACAAGAAGGGTATTATACTGACATAACCCAATACAACATCATCAGGAGAAAGAGAGGGAAACATCATCATCAACATCTGGAACATTGACTAGCACATCTACAAATCATCAGAAGTTTTTATCATCATCAATAACATCATCATTCATAGCATGGAGTTGAAGTAGCATCACCATCATCTACATCAACATCAATTAGTATAACACTAATACAACATCATCAAAAACACTAGGTTGGCACAACATCATCATCAACAGCACTAGGCTAACACAACATCAACATCAACAACACGAGGCTGATAGAACAACACCATCAACAATACGAGTCTGATACAACATCATCAACATCACAAGGATGATACAACATCATCAAAAACATGAGGTTGAGGCAACATCATCATCATCATATGGAAATAGAATGAGGCAGGTGCAACAACAACATTTTGTGGTACTCTGACAGACCGTCCTTACCAGACCTTCGGGATCTGCCCAGGAATCAAAATATTCCCTAGGATATAAAATTCTAATGGAGCTACCACGTGGTATTTTGACAGACTATCCTTATGGACCTTCGAGATTTGCCCAAGAATCATAAGATTCCCTAGGATATAAAATCCTAACGAATCTACCATTATTCACCATAGTTGGCATATACATGCATAGGTACTCTGACAGACTGTCCTTACTGGACCTTCAGGATCTGCCTAGGGATGATCAATCCCCTAGGATATAAAATCCTAACGGAGCTACACACTATTGGTAATGATACTATAGTACCATCAACATCACTCCCCTTTTCGAGGGAGGTCCTTTCAAACTATACCAAGCTTGTCTCGAAATTATTCAAACTTTACACAAGACAAAGGCTTGGTTAACACATATGCAACCTACTCATTTGTGCCAACATATTGGAGCTTTACAACTCCCCTCTACACCATATCATGAATGTAGTGATACCTGATTTCTATGTTCTTCGATTTATCATGGAACACTGGGTTCTCTGTCATCTTTATGCAACTCTGGTTATCACATAGACTCATGGTGGCTTCCATCTCCAGATCAAATAAACATGTCAACAACTTCCAAAGCCATATGGCTTTGCAATTGATGGAACATGCTGCAATGTATTCTCCTTCTATCGTGTTGAGAACAATATTGGATTGCTTCCTTCTCTACCATGAAGTCATGGTTGAACCCAGAATAAAACAACATCCTGAAGTGCTCTTTCTATCAGAAACACTTCCAACCCAATCTGAATCAGTATAGCCAAACATATGAAGTCATGATCTCCATTATAACAAAGACCATATTCCAACGTACCCTTAAGGTATCTCATCACATGTTTTGCAGCTACAAGGTGAACATGTCTGGGATATACCAGATACTGACTCAAGGTTTTCACAACAAAACATATATTTGGCCTGGTATTCGTCAGATACATCAACGGACCAATGATATTTCTATATAGAGTAGCATCAACCAATTCTCACGAAGTATCAACTAGGATATTCAACTTTGTTTCCATGGGTGTGTTCATGAATTTACATTCCAACATGTCAAACCTCTTCAAAATTTCAACTGCATACTTCCCTTGGTTAAGGAAGATCTTCTTTGGGCTCTGCCAAAATTCAAGACCTAATAAATAATGCATTTGGACTCGGTATTTCATCTCAAATTCTGCAGTGAGCTTCTTCTTACACTTTGTGATTAGATTTTCTTATCCAGTTAAGAGTAAGTCATCCACATAAAACAACAACATAATTGGCTCATCATTCATAGCCTTGAAGTAAAGGTTAGAATCAAATTTACTCTTGGTAAAGCCCAAGATCGTCAAGAAACTATGAATTATGCCATACCAAGCTCTAGGAGCTGGCTTCATCCTATACTAAGATTTCTTCAACATGAAGACATGAGTCTTTCTATATTCAACTTCAAACCCTTGTGGTTGTTCTATATACACTTCTTCTTCAATAACACCATTTAAGAAGGTTGTTTTCACATCCATCTAGTGTAACTTCCACTTCATCTTGGCTGCAAGAGCTATGATGGTTATGATAGAAGTGCATCTGGCTATAGGAGAAAACATCTCTTCATAATCAATGCCTTCCTTTTGAGAAAATCCATGAGCTACAAATCTTGATTTATGTTTTTCAATACTTCCGTCTACAACATGTTTTATCTTGTATATCCATTTCAAAGATACCACATCTTTGTTCTTTGGTCTGGGAACTACTTCCCATACATCATTCTTTATAATGGATTGGTATTCTTCCATCATGGCATCCACCCATTCTTTCTTCTAAATGGCTTCTTCAAAGAAAGTAGGTTCATTTTCTATGAGATCACACATTAAGGCCATATAAATGGAGAATGGCTTAGGTTTCTTGCTTTGTCTCATGGTTCCTTCTGGGGCACCATACTTCTCTCCATATTGAATAAGTTCCCTTGCCCAAGTTGGCTTTATCTTGTGAGAGATCGTCATCTGAGGAGGTTTTTGAGATTCTATCATATCATGATTTTCTGGAATCTCATCATCAGGGGTAATTGTAACTTCCTTCACGGGTTCTGCAACTCTGGGAGCTACAAGTTCTTCTTCATATACTTCTTCAAGATGGAATTTCCTTGATATTTTGAGTGTTGCATCTTCATCAAAGCTTACATCTATGATGATCTCAATATGATGGTAACCTGGAATGTAAATTCGGAAGGCCTTAGATACCTCACAGTATCCAACAAATATTCCCTTCTTTCTTGAAGGATCCAGCTTAGCTCTCATTTCTTTCAGAATGTGTACAAACAATGGACAACCAAATATTTTGAGATGGCTTACTTCTGGATTCTTTCCAGAGAACATTTATTTTGGGTTTTTGAATCCAAGTGCACTATGGCATAATTTGTTTTGGACATAAACTGTTTTTCTTGTTGCTTCATCCCATAAGTACATTGGAAGATCTTGATTGTGGATCATAGTCTTCATTGCTTCCATTATTGTTCTATTCTTTCTTTCTACTACACCATTTTGTTGAGGATTATAGGCAGTGGTAAGCTCCCTCTTAATCCCGACATCTCTGCAAAAGATTCCAAATTCATTTGAGGTGTATTCTCCTCCATTATCTGACCTGAGTATCTTGATTTTTCTTTCAGAGAGATTTTCTACCAAGGCTTTGAATTCTTTGAACTTTCCGAGTACTCCATCTTTTTATTTCAAGAAATAAACCCAACTCTTGCGAGAATAATCATCAATAAATGACACATAATATACATACCCACTTAGAGAGGCTGATGGCATTGGACCACATACATATGAGTGGATGAGCTCCAAGATTCCTTCTGCTTTACTGTCTCTCTTTGGGGAAGGATTCTTTATGTTCTTTCCTTGTGCACATCCCTTTCATACACCTTCATGATCAACTTTGAATTCTAGTAAAAATGTAACTACCTTGCTTACATATGGTAAGGCTTTGTAGTTGATGTGAGCTAGTCTTTTATGCCAAAATTCACATAGACTCTTAGTGGAGTGAGTCAAGGCTGCAAATGAGTGACCTTTTAACTTATACAAACCACCTTCTTTTGTTCCAATAACAATTTCATCTTCTATGGTTTTTCCTTTAGGCCACATAAGAACTTCACCATCTATGAATGCAACCCTGAAACCTTTCTTATCTAGAGATGAGATAGAAAGTAAGTTCTTTGTCTAACGTGGTACATAAAGTACATCCTTCATTCTCATCGGAGTCCCTTAATCAAGTTTGTAGGTGAGTTCTCCCATTCCTTTTATAGGATATTGATAATCATCTCCAAGTGAAAATTTCTGGGGAATGTCCTTTTTTGTAATGCTAGAGACAATGTCTCTTTGACCTATCATGTGCTTAGAGGAACCATTTTCTATGAGCCAAGTATCCTCTCCAAGTGTCACAGATCCTGAGAGGGCATAAAATAAAACATAATCTTCAATCTCTTCTTTAGTCATCTTTGTGGGTGGCGCATCATCTTCAATTGTATGGGAATGATATCTTTTGTTATTTCTCTTCTTGTATTCTTGCCTTCTGGCAGGACAATTCTTATCAATGTGTCCCATCTTATCACAATGATAACATTGATAAGAGGAGAAATCTTTTTCTTTTCTTTGCCCCTTTTGATACTTCCGGAATCTCCTTGGAGGGTGAGATTATTTATGGAAGTGGGTGAATCTCTTTGGGGAATGAGATTCCTTATGAAGGTGGGTCTCCTTTTGGAATGAGACCTTTTATTTCCTCCTTTAGCATGAGCAGCTAGGGCTTGATCTTCATCCCTTAATAGTACTACTTCTCGGTTGGCTACTCTCACTTCTTCTTGAACACATTCTTCCCATAGACTATCAAATTGGAGTTTTTATTTTCTTGCATAGATAGTTTGGATGAAGGCATCCCAAGGTATTTTGAGACCATTAAGAGCTTTCATTATGAGTTCATTTTTATCTAGGTTGTCTCCAATTTCTTATAATTGTTCCTTGAATTGAGAAACCCTACAGAAATAGTCATGAATTGTTTCTCTTTTCTGCATCTTTGTATTCTTGAGTTGGGTTCTCATATTCATCTTTCGGTTGATGTTCTTTCCTTTATACATTCTTGTTAGGGAATCAAACATATCCTTTGGATTATAATTAGAAGACACTTGAGGGATAAAGTGATCTTTAATGGATTCTATAATGATTCTTTTGGCCCTAACCATATCCTTCTTGTACTTTGCTTTGGTTGTTTCTTCTTCAGGTTCTGCTACATTTTATTTTATGAATTTTGTGAGGTCATTCTCCTCAATAATGATTCAAATAATGTACTTCCAGGCACGAAATTTTTCCACACATTCTAAATTGTCAACAAGATTAGTGCTTGCAGACATTTTGACTTGGAGCTAGAAAAATGACCAGAAAATGAAAGTTCTTAGAAATTGAATCTAAACTTACCAAGAGAAGTGTTGGGCTGAGGCAAGTAGGCTAGAGCTGTCTGTTTTCAAAAATTTCAATTTTTACCCCTTGAAACTTGACCTGCGCAAATCTGGACTGATACTTCTAGTACTAGTTCTGGTTTCCTGGTTTTCTAGTACCAGTCAAAACTAGGTTTTGAATTTTGGCCACTAAAACAGTGCGCTCAAGATGCCAAATAATGCACTAGGGTAGGGAAAACTTACCTAAATGGTTTTTAGTCAGAAATTCCCTTCCAATAAAAAGCCCTAATTTTCTTGTATGACAACAGTGACATTTTTGGATACCCAGTGAAAGGTGCTCTATTCATTCAAGCTCTAATACCATGTTGAGTTTTAATGCTTTTCAAAAATAATAGCATAAAGAGGATCACTGAAAGAAACATAATCACAAGGTACACAACATTTTATCCTGGGAAACCCTCACGGGGGAGAAAACCCAACAAAAACTTCCTCAATAATAGATTGCCAATATAATGCCAAGACTTAAGACAAAACCACCAAGAAAAGACTAAGACTTAGCATGCGACTCTCTTCTCCTTCTTGCAACTGCATCTACCTTCAAAATATGTGCATGTGTTGAGTGACTGAGTGAGTGAATGAATGAGGCGCCATACTCACTTATTTATACTAGCTGAGGAGGCACTAGGGTTAAGTCTCTTCACCAAGTAGGGTCGACTTCTTCCACTAGTGGTTAAAACCACTTTATTAGACCCTAGGGGGCGACTTTACAAATGCCACCATGTAACTATGGTTTTACCAATCCACAAAAGGGGATTTGGTCATATACAAGACCCAACATGATCAATCCACAAAAGGGGATTTGATCTATAAGATAACGACTCAAATATAATTAGAATATTCTTCGAAGTTACAATATTTCAACACCGCGTCCTATTGTAAATAAACAAGTCATCAAAGAAAACTAATAGGAATTTCCTCAACTGCTTGTTGAATACATGGTTCATACAGTATTGGAAGGTGGATGGCACATTTCTCAACCCAAAAGGCATGAAGAGGAACTCATAATGTCCATAGTGACATATGAAAGTTTTTTTATGTACATCTTGTTCCCTCACTCTGATTTGATGGTATCTAGAGCACAATTCAATATTAGTGAAGTGCACTGTGCCATGAAACTCATACAATAGCTCATCTATCCTGGCAACAGGGTACCTATTTTTGATGGTTTTCTTATTCATAGCCTTCTAGTCAATACACATGTGCATGGTACAATCTTTCTTCTTGACCAGTACAACTGAAGATGCAAAATGGTTAGAGCTGGGCCTAATGTGGCCCATTTCCAACAATTCTTTGATGGCCTTTTCTATTTCATCCTTAAACTTTTGGGGGTTCCTATATGGCATAGTGATAACTGGTTTAGCCCCTTCTTCTAGTTCTATGATACGCTCAAAGTCCTTATTTGGGGGTTTCCCTGGAATGATCTATCTAAATACTTTCTCATGCTTGTGAAATATTTTTGGTATATCTGAAGGACACTGCATGTGACCCTCATGACTCACATCCATAACAAGACACTATGTTGCATATGACACCTCCTCTCGCCTAAAAATTGCATGCATACATTTAGTTGCCACGACCCTAGGTGTTTCTCATGTCATTCATTTTAGTGTGACCCTCTTTCCATTTTATGTGTTGAAAGACATCTCCATTGTTTTGTAATTGGTGGTGATTTGCCCCAATGTTCTAAGCCACCACACTGCCAGTATGATGTTTGTATCTGGTATATCTACTACATAGAATTCATGTGTCAAAGTCTATCTACCCAAGTTCAATCTCATCTAAGGAATATACTTGTCACAAGCCATAGTGCGTCCTCCTGCTACCTCAACAAAAAATCCCTTAAAGTCCATAGTAGGGATGTGTATCCTCTCTGCCGTCTAAATGTCAATGAAGTTATAAGAATATCCTCCATCAACTAGTATTGTCGCTTATTGTCCCTGCACAACTCCCTTTATCTGGAAAGTATTAAACTTGGGCACTCCACTGATGGATGAAATGGTAGCCTTCTTAATCCCTACAGAATGGTGCGTGGGTCCATCTTCCTCTTGTGCATGTGATAACTTTTCTTCCTCCTCCTGATGCACCCCTATGTTATAAATGGCCCCACCTTCTTCCTCATCCATCTCATCTTCACTGTTGGAGACTACTTCTATATAATGAATTTTTCCTGTACCCATGCATCTGTGACCTAGCTTCCATGCCTCTTTGCAAGTGAAGCACAGTTTCTTCCTTGTTAGATCCCTTCTAGTAGATTCATCCAAATTCCCCTTTCCCTTGTCAAGTTGTCTTGTTTCTCTCCCCCTCAGAATAATTGGGGGTCTAGGTGTGACCTTATTTCTGGAAGTTACTCCCACTAAGTATTAGGTGCACTCAATCATATCCTTTAAGGTTTTAGGATTGAAATCCTTAACCCATCAACAAAAGGGATTAAAAAATCCTTCTGTATACATCATCAATAACCTAGATTTTGACAGATCTGGGACCATAACCACAACTCTTTGGAATTACTCAATGAATGCTTCAACTGATCATGTTTGTTTAACCTATGTGAGCTCCTTGAAGTAAATTTTTGGATCCTCATTGTTAAATATGTCAATGAGTCTCTAGGTGAAATCCATGTATGAGGTGATATGGTCATGGCCCAGAGTGGTCATCCCATGAAACCACCAATCATGTGCTTTACCATTCAAGTGTAATGTTGCAAAATTGATGGCCTTCTCCTCTTCCATGGGGTTCAACTGAAGGTAAGAATACATATTTTGTACCCATGACTTAGCTGAAATATGACTGGATCCATCAAAGTGGGGCATCTCCATTCTTCCTACCTTGCGCACCAACTCATTGTCACATTTGTAGTGTCCTTTAGACTTTCTCTTGTACATGATGTGGAAATATTCTCCCAAGGAAACCTATATTCGGAAACCCACACTCAGAGAGTTATATGCTCTCTCCATATCCTCCCATTCATCCTCAATACCTCCATGCCCAAAGGAATTTGTGTCCCTTGGTCGCGCCTCCAATAAAGTAGGCATATATGGCCTAGGTGTGGTCCTACTAGCCATGTGGAAATGAGAATGTGTGCCTCTAGATAATTTGGGTCCATCTATATGATATTTGTTCCCAAATTCCTCATCATGACCTATTCCTCCCTGAGATACACCATCTCCCTGATTCCCTCCATAGCGTGATGGCTCCCCACCATGCCTTTGCTCCATCAAGAAATTGGAAAGGGTCTCTTGCTTCTTGCTCTGCCTCTCTAATATCTCTATCATTCTCTCATGTTTACTATGAAAGTTTGAAAATGATATATTTAGTTCTTCTTGTCCCATAGATAAATGATTTTTCATCTCATCCAAGTGGCACTGCAAAATAGTATGATTTTTCTGGAGTGTATCATGAACTGTTTGAGTTACCTTCTCTGCTAAAATTGCTTCTTCCTCTTGCAATGCTTTCTCTACTTCAAGGTTTTCCCCCATGCTTTCGTATGACTCTTCTCCTTTTGGTGTCTCTGGGAAAGGATGTCCACCTCGAAATCTCCTTATAGTCATCAATTTAGTCACAGGATGGCAAGGATATTCACTCTGATATCACTGTAATGTTCCCAAGCAGAATTGCTAGGATCGTAAAGGGTTTTAACTTTTTTGTGAGTTGTTTTTTTGTATATTTTTGCAGGTTATTCCCCAAGGTTGCACTGGAGATGCTTTCAAGTGTTTTATAGCTTATATATGACACAACAATAATTTGAAATAATAAGATATAAGAGAATGACACAATAGAATAGCCAAAAACTTCAGATCTGGCCTTTATTTATTTAGTAAGTTGACCTCCATACAAGAGATATATATATATGGAAGAATATAGCAGAAATATAGAAGCTATGGTTGAATATGCCTCCAAGATACAATAGAAGAGAGTTTTGAATAATTCAAGACCTCCAATGGCAGCATGAAAATATGAACAAGATCAATTTCTTTCCCTTCTTTGATCTGGTACCCCAAAACTAGTTGACTTGCACACAACCTGGTTGTAGAGACCCTAGAAATTTCGGCCTCTTCAGATATGGCCTCCAAAATCTTGGGAATGGCTATAGATATTTAGATATGGTCTTGTAGGACACATGATGAGATCATGTAATCAAAATTTGAGATATAACCCTTCAACTTACTATACCTCCAAGAGAAGATGTGCCCTCCTTCAGAAATTTGATCAACCAAGAGAAATAATAAATATGCTTTGAAAACCCTTCAAGAACTAATGAGAAAAGGCACTATGGTGATGGTGAGCCCTTCTAGAAAAATATTTGTCTCGGATCTTCAACCTCCAAGCCAAATAAAATCCCCTTTACTCCAACAGTGCGCCCAACCTGCAAAAAGCTTCCAATGTTGCGCCCTGCTCCCACAATACACTTTTGGAATTGATATGAAGCTGAGTAGAATGGTGAGGGTGGGACATTTCACCACCTTGACCAATCTTGGATCAGGAACATAGGAATATTTTACCTCCTTTTTTATCTTCAGGGTTTAGTGAGACAAAACCCTCAAACGCCCAAGCTCTAAAGCTCACAAGTGCAAAAGACCAAATGATCAAGAATGAGGAGTGAGGCGCCCTCCTCTCCTTTTCTTAATTTTCAGTTAAATTATTTAATTGGATTTTAATGTCATTCACCTCTATTTTTCCAACATATCCAATTATATTTTATTTTCCCTTTTGCTAAAGTCACTTTAATAATAGAACTTTAACACCTTAGTGACTCATTTTTTCCTCTTAGTTCCCATTTATTTTATTGAGACTATAGTCTAGAGGGAAAACCTAGACTACTAAGTCTCTCAATACCCTTGTCACTTGAAAGGGGACATTACATTGTTCTTCCTCTGCCTCTAGTTCCTTTTCCTCGAAACTTCTGCCTCAATCTTATGTCAATCTATTCTTCCACCTTCAAAGCAACTTGATATGCTTCATCTAAATTATGAAAGTAATGCATACTCATCTCATCTTGAATCTGATACTTCAACCCATTCACATATCTTGTCACTCTTTGATATTTTGATTCCTTTATCCATGATCTGAGGGATATTTTGAAAAACTCCTATGTATATTCACAGACAAATGTCTCCTTCTATTTTAAGTTTTTCACATCCTTGCACAAATTTTGTTGGTAATCGATAGGTGAAAATTTCTCTTTAATTTTGCTCACCATCTTCGTCCAGGTTTTAATCTTTCCTCATCGGTTATCTACTCTGTCTTTCTGCAACATATCCCACCATAATGCAACATGACCTTCCAACTTCGTCAGGAAAAATTGAACCCAATTGTGGTCTTGGATATTTTCATACTCAAAATATCTTTCAAGTTCTCCTATCCAATTAATGAGAGCCTTTACTTTCAAACTACCGTCATAGTATGAAACTTATACTCTTGCACTACCTCTATCTTTCAAAAAAGATATTAACCATGTTGTTGGGTCTGCTTCCTCGACATTTCTCTCTGCTTTAGATTCACTTTCTGACTCTGAATCTGTTCCAACATATCCATGCATCTTATTTTCTAGTTATCCAATCCTCATTTGTAATTCCTCTAGTTCTCTAGCACCCCCTCGTGCTTCTCTTTCTCTTCTTGGAGGCATCCTTGTGAGTTGTATTACAACCCTCACTCAGACTAACATCCACATGCCTTACTTCTAGGCATCGTTCTCTCACAACTCAAAAGCTAAACCAACTTTGATACCACTTAATGAAATCACCCTATATTATTCTCTCAATCCCTACAAAAACCAGGTGGTTGCACACAAAGTACACAACTAACAACATACTAATATATAATAGAAATTAATAGTTAAAGAATTCCATGAGGAAATTTATTATTGCAGGAAAAGAAAATCAACAATAAAACTAATGGGCATGAATAGGAATGTATTTATTAATAAGAACATAAAAAAATTATAGACTTATTACATCTCAAACAAATCTGGAACAATTCTACCCTCTGATTTTGACTCCTTTGTTGTCTTTTCTCTTTTTTGTTTCTTCTTGTGCATAAATGGAATCAATATTGTTAAAAACTTATCCTTGTGCTAAACCGAGATGAACCCCCTTGCACTATTTTCTTTCCCCATTTATCTTTTCATTTCTTGGTAGCTGAACAACTAAGACCCTTCAACTTCCTCAATCGTTTCTTGTTTTCTTTTCTTGGGTAATTACACAACCCAATATTTCAAAATTGTTTTCTAATTATTAAGTTAATGAGATTTAACGACCGTGGTGAATCAAAGACTTTGTTTTCCCATACTAAATCGTCCTAGCACTTGTAAAGGGAACTTTATCATATACGTGGAGTTAAAAATGCAAAAATACATAATTAAAATGCATCTCGCGCTTGTTGCAGCAACGTTACAACATGTGTTGCAACAATTGTGTTCCAACAATTGTTCCAGCATTGTGTTGCAACAAATATTCCAAAAATGTTGCAACAAATGTGATCCAGGTGGATATCGGTGGCCACCCACCTTTTTCGACTGGCTCAAAACAGTTTTCTGGCAATTTTGGCAATTTACTATTTTTAGCAGGTTTTAACTTCTGGGGCCATTTTGAGGGCCTAACTGAAGGTTTTTTAAGATAGAGGATCTCAATGATAGACAAAGGCATTATTGAGCCCCCAAAATGAATCTCCTCGGCGATACCTTTCCAACGAGCTATCACACACCTAAAACGGAGATCGTATGCAAAAGTTACGACCCCGGGAAGTTGATGTACTAACTTACCCAAACGAGGCCCACATGACTTTTGGCGCTTCATCTCCTAGGCTTAGGTTTTTGGATGTCTATGACTTTTGGCATTCTCATCTATTGTAAAAAGGCCTCTAGAGCCTCATTGTAATCATCTTCTCATGGATGCGAGTAGCATCCACATATCTTCTCAGAGATAAGCTACCAGCGCCCTAGCTAGTTTATTTCCATTCTGTCTGTAAGCATATTTCAGTCATTTGTTAATGAAATAAAGTCTTATTTCCACTGCATCTCTGCGTTTATGTGTATTTATGTATTTCATTGTGTTCCTACATAAATCCAGATCAGTGGTATCAGAGCGGTCTACTCAATCTCGATCCTTCTTTGCATGTCCCCAATGAGATCGGGGTATAAGGAGTTGGGGCTCGATCTGGTTGAACCTTTGCAAGATCGGCCTCGCAAACCCCAACGACCACCCATGGGGGAAGAAAAGAAAGATGAGGGAGAAGGAGATCCTATCAAAATGTTGCTCGAGGAGGCCCTCGAGAAACAAAGGAATGCAATGATGGACAACTTTGCACAGATTCTTCAACGGATTCCGACTGGCGATGCATCGACATCCAAAAGCCACTCTAGAGGTGCCACTCCTTTTAAGGTACAAGTAAACTTTGACATTCCCATATTTTACGGCCGAATAGATGCAGATGCCATAGATATATGGTTGAATCTGTTAGAAGGATATTTCTCGGTTCATGACTTTTTCGATCGAGAAAAGATTATTTTCGCACTCCTCAAAGTCGCCCCCCATGTCAAGGACTGGTGAGAAACCTACTCGGAGCAAGAGGGCGAGGGAGAACCCTATTTGTTCTCAGACGCACCCACTTGGAATTATTTCTGAGACGCCATCAAGGAACAATATTATCCCATGGGGAGCTATGAGGACAAATACATACAATGGACTACGCTGCGGCAACAAAGGGACCAAGATGTGCATGAGATGACGAATCTGTTTCATACCTTATGCACAAAGTTGGGTTTCAAAGATTCAGAAAAAAATTTGGTGTTAAAGTACCGCAGTTGTCTGCACAGATACATTCAGGAGGAAATGGAGTTCCTCGACATCTCCTCACTTGGTGTGGCATACTGATATGTTGCCAAGATTGAGCAGAAGTTCAAACAGAAGAAGCGAGACTTTGGGTCTGCAAATCAGAAGCACGGGAAAGGTACTCCCAAACCTAAAAACAAAGGACCAAGCCAAGGCGGGGCAGCCCAGGACAACCCGCCAAAGCCAAAAGCAAAGAACAACACCACGAAGCTAAAAAAGGACACGGGGAAGTGGTGTGAGTTCCATAAGAGCTCCACTCACAACACAAATGAGTGTCGGGCCAAGCAGTCACTGGTAGACGAGATGAAGGCTTCTGAATCGGATGCATGCTCCGACTCTAAATCAGAACCTGACAAGGGGAATGACAGGGGGAAGTAGATTATCGATGCGGAACCCAATGCCACCGTTGTCACAATGAAGATCCAGAAGGAGGAACCAGAAGATCCAGAGGAGGCAGAGCGTCTCTTCCA
>ML793046.1:0-11596 GCA_009831015.1 Picea engelmannii
GTTGGTACTTGTTTACAAGTTGGGTCTTGTATGAGGATTGGATTCCTCACATCTTAGTTGGATCTAAGATCAACAAGATGAGACTTGTTATGAGGGTTGGATTCCTCATTTCTCAGTTGGATCTGAGCACTATAATTTGTGTCTTGTAATTGAGATTTGGATCTCTCATAATTGTTTGAAGATGAAGATTGATCTTATGTATTCATTCAAGTTAAATAAATAAATAAAATATTTATTCTTTTAAATATTGGTTGAGAAATTGAAATAAATATATGTTGTTCAATTAATTTATGAAAAGTGGAAAATTGTCCAAAGTTTTGTGACACTGATTCACCCCTCCCTCCTCTCAGTGTCAAGTGTACATTTCAACATTTACCACTTCAACCCTAGGTATGCTCTGATACCATGTTGAAATTTCTCCTCCCCAACACCCAATAGTTAATTCCGAATAAATCGCTTATTGAATTAAAGCACAACTGAGTAATCAACTAAACATGCAGCAGAAGCATAAACTAGGAAACCAAATAATGTACACATGAACACCAATATTTTTGGCTAGATACCCCTTGAAAAACCCCGAAGGGAAAACCAATCCTGAGAATGATTTTATTTTGCTAAAATTAGGGCTCCCATAACAAGGATAATGGCCCACTGAGAGAACTACAACTGCAGACAAACCTGGCAAAGTATGGTCTCAGGTTGTACAACCCAAAACTACACATTTTTCGAGGTGTGTGCAACTATCCTTCAACAAACCGGCGTACATACGTGATTGTCTCCACTGAAACCCACATACATGTATGGAAGGATTATATGTCAAGTTATGTATAACGTGACACTTTCATGTGGCTTCACTTGACTAAAAGCCACTTGTGTTGCTTCTAGTCTCTCTTCTCCTTGTTTTGATCTCTAGATGGAAGTCCTTCTCCACCTACCCAAGATCTTGAATCATAGTCCTTCATGATCTAAGCACTTCAAAAAAAGTCCTTCTTTTCTCCTAAGTGTGACCTTGGTGACTCCACACTAGCAAAGGTACGTCTTTGCTATCTATGTGAAAAGTATCTTCTCCTTTACCCTAGCCTTGCTTTTATAATCATGAGTTATAATCTATTTCTAATCTCCAAAGTGATTGACGGTTGAGATTACTTCTCACACTCACTTGAGATTTAGAAACATGTTAATTACTCTTAGCACTTTCCTTAAATAACTCAATTAACTAATTGCATAATTAATTAATAAAATCACTTTACTTTAATAATTCATTTAATTAAAGTAAATCCAAGAGTGGAAGGATTTGGACAACTTATGTATGCTAGACACCAAGCCTATGCGAAAATACATGTCTGATGCTATCACTATCATTAACACTCCCTCTTAGCGAGGAAGGTATTTCCCAAAGAGCCACGTGGAACTAGTTCTCCCTTCGATCATGGCACAATGTTGAACACATCATCCAACCCATTAGCATCCCTCTAACCCTATTGGTCAACTGCATCCTGAATACTAGAAGTCTTGGAATTGATGATGCTACATATCAATGCCATGAAGTTTGAAAACTTTGTCGAAGGCCTGCTCTCTCTCAATATACTCCTAGAGGCCTCCTTCTTTTGAGAATCCATCAATTTTATCTCGTACTAACTCAGTCTTCTGACATGAGTGGAAGGGGCTAACTCCTTCTGCCCATATGAAGGTTTATTCCCCATATTGGAAGTCTGTGAACTCTTCTTATTCTTCAGTTGTTTACCCGCTCCATGTCCTCTGTCACCAACATCAATCCAAGATCCCCTTGGATAGTTTTACAGGCTTACCCTACAATCTGTATAACCTTCCCTCTCTAACACCAATGCTCATTGTTGTGTTAGGGATAGATCCCTCTGAACATATGAGTACTTGCTCTCTCTGAAAAGTAATGACAAGATCCTTGTCCTCCAAAATTGAAATTGAGAGCAAGTTTTTCTTCACTTCTGGTACATAAAGCACATCTGGGGTCTCTAAGGAACTTCTTGAATCAAGTTGGAACATGATAGTTTCCTTACCCTTCATTGCATACTTGACATCATCACCAACCTCCACATGGGTTCCTGAGTCCTCCGTTGGACTCCTAAATAGCTCTCGTGCTTCTAGCTCTAGTTGATTTTATTAATATAAATTCCTAGGCTCCGTTCTTGGGATAATGGTCCACCTAAGGAAAAATACAATGCATCAAATAACCTAGCCTATCATACCTCAAGACCAATCCTTCTATCTTGTTGGTTTTTATCTCCCTTGTTTCCCTTTTCCTCCTTTCCTTGTACCCTTACCTACACACTTGGATGAACATCCTTCTCCACCCAATCTATGAGATGTCCTATCTCACTCTGTGTATTTTTATGTCCACTGAGAATCAGTCAACTTTTGCAACTGAGCACTTATGCTACTACAATACGACCCTATACATGCAACTTGCACAAGTTGTACA
This sequence comes from Picea engelmannii, assembly GCA_009831015.1. NCBI lineage: Eukaryota > Viridiplantae > Streptophyta > Pinopsida > Pinales > Pinaceae > Picea > Picea engelmannii. Next base: position 2,459 of record ML793046.1, read on the forward strand.
TGCATGTTCCTTCTACAACCCTCATATGTACATGATTGTTCCTTCTGAAACCTGCATATATATGTGATTGTTCCTTCTGCAACTCGCATATGTATGCACCTTGGGCTATTGAAACCTGCGTACAACTCCATAACTCTGCTCCAATCTACTGGACCTTCCTGCTATTGCTTTGCTACCCAAATGTATCCTTGTTCCAAACCTATTTGTTGTTTCCTCCTTCTCCTTTGGACTGATTAGATCTCTAGGTGAAGTTCCTTCTTCATCCCGCGCTAAGATCTCTATGAGAAAAAGTCATTCTTTTCTCTATCTATAAGTCAGTCACTCCAATAGATATGTCATCCTCTGATCTTTGGATGAATTATTTCTTCACCCATTCGAGATCCCCTTGAGTCACTGTCCTTTGTGGCTCAAACACTTGAGAAGAAGTCCTTCTTTGCTCCTAAGTGGATGAATCAAGAACATGAGCAAAAGTACTTCTCTGTTCCTATGTGCTCTTGTGTGGATTAGATCTCTAGATGGAAGTCCTTCTCCACCTATCTGATATCTCCTTGCTAAATTCCCGACCTCCTGCCATTGCTCAACAAACCACCTGACAGACTTTTTCTGCTGCCTAGACTCTATTGATCTGCCTTGCCTGTTGAAATTGCCCCTGTACTGACCTGTATGAACTGGTATGTGTCTGTCACCACTAGATCGTGCATATGTATACGACTATGCTTAAAGAGACCCACGTATATACGTGTTTGTCCCTTATGTGACCCATGTACACCTTCGTACACCTGTAAAAACAAGTTTTACCTCTGTACATTTGTTTCCCATAAATAAGTCCTTCGTTTTTTGCCTGTTGGTTTCTAGATCTATTAAGATCTCTTGCATATTTGATAGATCTCTTGCAAAAGATAGTGGATATGTGCTTATTCCTTCAAGCAACCACCACGACACTCCTAATCGAATAGATCTACTCCTATAACCCTATATCTTAACCAGATCTAACTCCTAGTCACTCAGATCCAATAAATTTGTCATTGTGCATCTTGAGATTGGCTCCCTCTTAGAGCAACCTTGCTCTGATACCATGTTGATTTTACCACTTCAACCTTAGGTATGCTTTGAGACCATGTTGAAATTTCTCCTACCCAACACCTGACAGTTAATTCCAAATAAATCACTTATTGAATGGACCTTCTTGCTACTGCTTTATTTCCCAAATGTATCCTTGTTCCAAACCTGTTTGTTGTTTCCTCCTTCTCCTCTGGACAAATTAAATCTCTAAGTGAAGTTCTTTCTTCATCCTACACTAAGATCTCTATGAGAAAAAGTACTTATTTTCTCTATCTATAAGTCATTCACTCCAATAGATATGTCATCCTCTGATCTTTGAATGAATTAATTCTTCACCCATTCGAGATCCCCTTGAGTCACTATCCTTTGTGGCTCAAACACTTGAGAAAAAAGTCCTTCTTTGCTCCTAAGTGGATGACTCAAGCACATGAGAAAAAGTACTTCTATGTTCCTATGTGCTCTTATGTGGCTTAGATATCTAGATGGAAGTCCTTCTCCACCTATCTGAGATCTCCTTGCTAAATTCCCGACCTCTTGCCAGTGCTCAGCAAACCACCCGACAAACTTTTTCTGCTGCCTAGACTCTGTTGATCTGCCTTGGCTGCTAAAATTGCCCCTGTACTAACCTGTATGAACTGGTATGTGTCTGTCACCACTATATCATGCATATGTACACAACTATGCTTAAAGAGCCCCATGTATGTACATGTTTGTCCCTTATGTGACCCGTGTACACCTTTGTACACCTGTAAAAACAAGTTTTACTTCTGTACATTTGTTTCCCATAAATAATTCCTTTGATTTTTGCCTGTTGGTTTGTAGATCTACTAAGATCTCTTGCATATCTGACAGATTTCCCGCAAAAGATAGTGTATCTGTGCTTAGTCCTTCAATCACCCGCCACGACACTCCTAATCGAATAGATCTACTCCTATAACCCTAGATCTTAACTAGATCTAACTCCTAGTCACTCGGATCCAATAAATTTGTCATTGTGCATCTTGAGATTGGCTCCCTCTTAGAGAAACCTTGCTCTGATACCATGCTGATTTTACCACTTCAACCTTAGGTATGCCTTGATACCATGTTGAAATTTCTCCTACCCAACACCTGATAGTTAATTCCAAATAAATCACTTATTGAATTAAAGCACAACTAAGTAATCAACTAAACATGCAGCGAAAGCATAAACTAGGAAACTAAATCATGCACACATGAACACCAATATTTTTGGGTAGATACCCTTGGAAAAACCCCGGAGGGAAAACAATGTTGAGAATGATTTTATTATGGTAAAATCAGGGCTCTCATAACAAGGATAATGGCCCACTAAGAGAAGTACAACTGCAGATAAACCTGGCAAAGTCTGGTCAGTTGTACAACCCATAAATACATGCTTTTTGAGGTGTATGTGACTATCCTTTAGGAAACTCGTGTATGTATGTGATCGTCTCAACTAAAACCCACGTACATGTATGGAAGAACTATACGACAAGATTTGTATGATGCGACACTTTCTCGTGGCTTCACATGATTGAAACCCACCCACACTGCCTCTGTTCTCTCTTCTCCTTGACATGATCTCTAGATGGAAGTCCTTCTCCACCTATCCAAGATCTTGAATCACAACCCTTCATGATCTAATCCTCGAGAAAAAATTATTCTTTGCTCTTATCCTTGGTCCTCTTGAATCACAATACTTCATGATCCAAACACTTGAGAAAAAGTCCTTCTTTGCTCCTAAGTGTGACCTTGGTGACTCCACACTAGTAAAGGTCCTTCTTTTCTATCTGTGTGAAAAGTATCTTCTCCTTTACCCTAGCCTTGATTTTATAATCGTGAGTTATAATCTATTTCTAATCTCTAAAGTGATTGATGAATGAGATTACTTCTCACACTCACTTGAGATTTAGAAACATGCTAATTACTTTTAGCACTTTCCTTGAATAACTCAGTTAACTAATTACATAATTAATCAATAAAAGCACTTTACTTTGATAATTCCTTTAATTAAAGTAAATCCAAGAGTAGAAGGCTTTGGACAACTTCCGCATGCTAGACACCAAGCTTATGCAGAAATACCTATCTGATGCTACCACTAGCATCAACACACACAACCTGCATTTCCAGCATAAACTTAGCCCAATAATGGTTGCCTTCAAGAATAGCATGGTTGGTGCTCTTTCGAGCATCCAACTCCTCTCTTGTTGCCCAAAATTAGCATGTAAAAACTTACCTCTTTCCCATACGAATTTTCTTTTTGCCCAAGCAAGTTGACTCTCACACTTCCCAATGTTGATTGTACTTCAACCCCATGCTCTCAATAACTAAGGGATGTGACTTCTCACACCCACCCTCTTACATGAATTCAATGATTGATCTCACATACACTCGAGAGGAAAATTAGAAGACAAATATACAATAACTTAAGACATTAACACAGGTTTTGCCTTGGATCCCCCTTTAGTCCCCCTCTCTTGTGGGATCATAGCCCCCCATCATTATCGTCCCTCTCGTATTGCAACCATCGATTATCATTTTTATTAATTATCTCAATGTATATAATATACACCCCGACCGCATTAATCAATATGAGCTATTCACCCCAAACATATCGACTCACCAACCTAAATCACATTTATACAATTACCTTCTAATTTGTGGGGATTAAAACTATGGATGTTACATCTGTCGTGCACTCAGTATTGCTAGACCATCGACTAACCCTAAGCTCCAAGAACATGCGATCACTGGTAACACCACAGGTGTTACATCACCGCACAGAAGTACACAAAAGTGGGTTCTGTGGCTAAGTCCATTACCCTTGACAACTTTCAACACACCAACTAGTTTAGCACCTCAGTCCTTCCTCGTGCTGAGTTATATTTGGTGTAGGTACCTTCACAAGACCTACAAGTTTTTATGGAGAAAATAATGAATGAGTTGTGCGAATAGCAGTGTGTGTTGAGCAAATCATATCCAGAGCTACAATAAAGACATGTGTAGGAGATGGCTATGCACAATGAAGTCCAACAACATCATACAATGGAGGTGGCTATGCACACCTTGTTACTCATAGTGGATGAAGTATATGTGAGTGTTCCTAGTTCATCTAGAAAATATTATAACCTCCATGTGCCAAGGAAACTTATCAAGGTGGAGGAGGCTATCCAACGACTGCAAGCCCAAAATACGAAGCTCCAAGAGAAATTCAAGAACACCCCCATCAAATCAGGTGAAGTTGAACAACTAGATTGTTGCCACTGAAAAGTAATATCAACAAGGAAAATCTCACGTGGAAGGATTCTCGGGGGTGGTCGACTTCAGCTTCTAGCTCTAGACTCATATGTAGAACACCCCCAAAAGAAGTACCATGGAGGACCACATACGCACATGGAAGGCGTAGATTAATGAAAATAAACAATTGATTGTATCCCTTCAACCTGCAACGTGCAAGGAGGCAATGAGGGAAATATCCATCCTACAATGACAAATCTCATCTTCCCAGACCGAGCAACATACATTGTTCATCGTCGTGTCGGAAGCATAAGAGCACACCGAGCAACACTAATATGTGCTAGTGGATGCACAAACAAAGGCAACCTTGGTGATTGAGTTGGGCGCATAGATCAATCCTACCCCTAAGTCCACCACACCGACTGAGGTCAAAAAAATTTGCCAAGATATGAAGGAACTGCTTGAGTCATTTGATTGATTTGATGCAAAGTTCTAGGAATTCTTCGCCCCACTTATGTAGAAGGTACCATCCATCGCACCACAATGAGGTTTGTTGGCTCAAGAACGAGCCAACTAATAGTTTTGGGGGCCTGTTGGCACCATAGTTTTGGAAATATCATGTGCGCTAGCGCCACAAGTTTCACACGACACATGCCACAAGTTTTGTACCGCCTCAACCACTTATTTTTTACCCATCAACACCAATGTTCAGTGCATGCCAACTAGTCTTTACTACACTTGCACCAACCATTTTGCAGCATGCGTCGACTCTGGTGCTGCAAAAGGATTTGTAAGAAATCACGTGTGCATATCCAGTCATCAAAGATCAGTTGTACTGATTAGTAACCGATTTTGTAACCGACCAATTGGTCGTGCTTAAGATTATTAGTGAGATGACAAAGTTTCTATCATTGTTATGTTTATGAAGAGATAGAATGAATGCACACAAAGGAGTGGGTTGTGGTTGGTTATTGTTCTTGAGTTGGCTATTGTTGCGGTTAATGATGTAGTATTTCTATTGTAATGCGATATGAGAGAGAAATTGGATCTAGATTTGGTTTTCTGGTCTTTGGTTCTGTTATCACTCCAGGAAACTCTCCTAGGTTGTATCTCAGAGATGCTTGGTAACTTAACCTTTTTGTAACAATTTTCTCAATAATGGGTGTGGGTTTGGATCAAAATGAATATCTTAAATCACTGGATTGTATCTTCAAGACAGTCTAGCTATATTCATGCAATACAAGGCCTTCAAGAGCTATTATCAAATAGGTTTGTAGATCAAATGGATAAGAAAACCAATCAATTAACCAGAACATACATAGGAAATATATATGATGGGTCAATAAACTAGCAAAGGATGCTTATGATTCTTGCTTAACAATCAAAGGTAAGATGACGGTTACCATGGGACCATTAAACATAGACAAAGGAATACTTTCAACTCATAGGCATAGAAAAAGATAGAAGAAAGTCTAACAATAACAATGAAAGAAGCCTGCAGGCTTAATATATTAAAGAAAGTGTCCTTTTCACAATAACACTAGATTATAGAACTCAAAATCGAACCTTCAGCCTCAAGGACTGAATTTCCCCCCCTTTTGTTACATAAATAGTCTATGGCATTATAGCCTTTACATGAGAAATCTAGATCCTGAAAAGTAGGATCAGATTTACTTAAAATAGACAGTAAAAAACTGTCACAAAAGAATAGGAAGAAATCCTAAAAACTAGGTCAACTCCTTATCTTTTATGATCTTTATCTCCTTCAAAATATTTGCCAAGTGTAGAAAGCCTTCCAAGGCTGTTGAATATCCATAGAAAACTAGATGGATCGAATTTTCTATTTTTAGCCAAAGACTGTTTTCTGTGCCCAGAAAATAGGTGGTTATTTCCATTTTGCCACCATCTAAAACACCTCATACATCAAGACAAAACCTTAAATCTGATGTATTTAATTTTCATGCATCTTAAGAAACCATTCTCAAGATGTTTGGCTGATAAAAAGTTAGATCTGGGCAAAAATATGACCTCTCTGCCATGTCTGTGCTTTCAGTGGCTAATGAACAGTTGAAATGTTCGCCTAAGCCACCAAAAATTCTAGAAATATTCCTCTCAAAGATTCACCCATATCTCTCAAATTAAAATAGAGTTTGGAAAACTGAGAGAGGTTTTTGTAGATCGGTATGTTGTGAGAAAAAACCTCTCTCATTTAATTGAGATTCATTTTTATTTGCCCGTGATCTTCATTTCAAAAACATGTGTCAAACAAGTAAATTCTGAGATCCAAAAATTAGGGCTCAGAGATGAATTCGATTCTCCCAATCTATGACACCTGTAGGAAAATTGAGAGAGTTTATTGGTATTTGATATGTTAGGCACAAAAATGTCCGACCGTTTCTCAAAATGATCTTCCAACTGCTCAAAATCATCGTTTGAAAATGATGACTCAACCCAGTAAAAACACAGAATTTATGCACTTTCGGTGGCTTAGAAGCCCTTTTGGAAAGGCGCTTAGCTACCGAAACCTGAGTTTTGACTTTTTTGAAGGGAAAACCAAATCAAATGTTTTTCAAGCTTTATTACAAACCTAAGGCTCTAAAAAATGAACCTTAAAAAATTTAGAAATGTATTTTTCAATGACTTCCTGTCACCTAAAATAAACAAATTTGACTGTGTTATTTGAGGAGATAACATCTGGCTCCTTCTGGGATGAAAGCCTCCCTATGAGGTTTCAAGAACCTCAGCTCCAATGCCTTTCCTATTGGGCTATGGAGTCATTTGGCCTGTGCAACTGATCTTCTGCAAACCTGTAACTTGCTTGTAGCCTTTACCATTGAGCTATGGAGTCGTTTGGCCTTTAGAAATGATCCCCTGCAAACCTGTAGCCTTGAAAGTATTCATAGTCTTCGACAGCTGTAGTGATCTTCAGATGCTGATGGATGAGGTCGAAAATGCCACCCTAAAAAACTAGTCATCTTTTGCCAAAAATAGATAAAAAGTTTTATCTTCCTCACGCTGTTGACACCTCCAAAACTGAAACAGATCAATAAAACTATGCTCTAAATTATGATCATCACTTTGGAACCTTTCTCGTGCCAAATGGAACAACAACACTTAGATCTATGCAAAAATTGTAGCATTCTGCCCTATTCTATGCTTTCGATGGCTAGGAGAGCCAAAATTCTAACCTGTAAGCTACCGAAAGCTCTGCTTTCGGTGGCTAAAAACAGCTGTGAAAGCCTGCCTAAGCCACTGAAAGATCTGTTTTGAAACTGGCTTTCAAAATTGCAAAAAAATATTTCCTTCCATCTTCTGATCTTCACTTCTGCTCCTTTGAGGCTTTAACAGCCTAAGCAAAGTCTGGGTTATCAACAGAGTTGATATCTGCCCCTAGATTATCAACAAGATTAGTGGTTTCTTCTGCTAGGGTTCACAGAGCAATATGTGCCTTAGGTCTTGGAGGCATCATTTTGATTCTTAGCAGCCTAATCTTCCTGTACAACCTAGCATCAAAATTTGGTTCCTTTTCTCCAGCTTAGCATATTGTTTAGTAAGCCTTTGTTGAGAATCATACAACTCAATATCTTATTCTGTCAAAGTTTGATTACTAGTCTTAACTTCTCTGTCAAGGAGTCCAAGATCATATGCTTGTCTTAGCATTTGATTGATTTTTGACAACTTGGGCTTGTTGGTTGATGCCTCATCATTTTGCAGGTCCTGCTCTTCCTTAGGTGTAGGTGAAGGAAAATCTACATACTCTGTCATCTGTTTTCCAGCTGGGACTGCTCCTTGAAGATCTGGCTCTGCTACAGTTTCCTCATGCTCTGTTGCAACCTACTGTAACCATTTCCAAAAGTTGTACCACCAAGCTTCAGATATCCACTTGTCAAGTCATAGCCATTTATAATGTTCCATATGGATTAGTAAGAGGTCTGGGAGGCAAATTATAGGTTGAAAAATCCATGCATTGGATGAATAGGTGGGGGTGGCACTTGACTAGAACTAACACTACTATTATCACTCGTTTGAGATCCACCTTGACTAAGCACCTCCAAAATCAAAACAGAACCTTGATAATGATGACTTTAATTATTATCTATCATTTGGAACTGTCCTCATGGCATTCAGATCAAGGGAACTCAGATGTGTGCAAAAATAGTAGCATTCTTCCCTATTCCATGCTTTTGGTGGCTAAGAGAGCCAAAATTCTAACCTGTAAGCCACTGAAAGCTCTGCTTTCGGTGGCTAAGGATAGTTGTGCAAACTGAAATAGCCACCGAAAAGGCAGGCTTTCAAAATTGCAGAAATGCATTTCTTTCTGCCTCACCATTGTTGGACAACATCAAGCTTATATGTTTTCATATCATCAAACCTCTAATTCAATCAACACATTTATATATAGTAAGAGAATGCCCTTTTTCTCTGAGTTGATCAGATGTTTTGTGTGTTAACACTCCAATCTTTTGCAGATTCTTTGATTGAACTTTGCAATCTCGTTTCTCTTCTTACTGGCGATGATACCTGGCAAATATGGCAAATATGCTTGCCATTTGAGTTAATTCAACACTTTGCTTCTATAGAGTCTGGTAGCTACCTTCAAGTTCTTCATGCCTGCGTAAAATGCTCATTATTTATGTTTGAAAATTTTGATCAAAACCCCAAAACAATCATTATTCCACTGTTAAGAAAAAGAGCCTGCAGATGCCATTGGACTTCCATGCTCGTGGCACCATCCTCTTAAGCATTTCAAGAGTGTGATGTGCAACCTGTTGTGGGATTGCTTTCTCCTTGTGCTCAACATCAGGAGTCAACATACTGGGTTTTAACAAAATTCCCTCG
>ML793046.1:13866-24502 GCA_009831015.1 Picea engelmannii
GTTCGAGTTCAATGTGTCCATGAGAAGGCTATGACCCATTGTGTATCTGAATGTTTATATGTGGATGATTAATGGAAATAATGAGACATGAATTGGTACTTCTTGTCACGAGCTCTATTATGGATGAATGCTTGATATACATGTTAGACTGTAATTTACATATATGAATGCTTATGTGAATGAGTGGAATCTAATGTACAGTTACGGGCTATGTGTTTTATGTATGGAATATTCCTTCATGCAATGCACAAATGTTTAGTCTTTGTGATTCTCATTAGTGTCTTGAGTGAGACCTTGTTTAGTTTCATAATATTGAATATGTCGACGTTGATGGAGTATTTGTTGGTAATGTCTTTTGAACCTTAGGTCTGAAACCCCCACCAATATAGATAACAGAGCTAACAAATTCAATGGGTTCATCATGATCATTTGGATCTAGACCCCAACTAGTAATTAGAGGATTAACATCAACCATGAGTTGTTCCTGGCTATCATTTGTTAGTTTGGAGGACTTCAAAGTCTCGTAAATGGCTAGAGCCAACATTGAGAATTTATCATTGTGCACTAGGGCAAAAGGATAATAATGTTGATGTTTGTGCCTTTCATGAACCTACTTGCAAACCTAGTGGCATGGCATGTTGTCTCCACAATGTGAATGAGATTATTGAGATTGAGAGAAGCCAAGTGACTCTCTTCTCATGTTGTAGTGGTGGCACCGTAAAAATTAAGTAGTTATTCTAAATGTTCCATTTCCATTTGAATATTTTGCACCTACATTGTGATTTGCAAGGACATGCTCACACATATTAGAGCATTTTCAAACCATGAGATAGTTTGTGAAGGCTAGAGGTTATTAAATAATACTTCATTGTGTTTTCTCCACATAAATTAAACCAATTCAACTCAAATGGGAAAACTATGGCCCAAGGAAGATGATCTCCTAACAAAGTTGCCTTCCATGTATAGAGTTTGGGAGGTATTGAAAACATAGAGGCTTGACATAAGCTTGGTTCAACTTGAGCAAGGGACAAAACTAGAACAAATGTTTCAAAGTTTTAGCTTGCGAATAGTGGGGCCAAATCAGGTTTTGAACTCTTGGGTATGTTACTATTTTATGTAAAGGCCATCCTCCCATATCTAAAGAACAAATAAACAAAGATTTCTTTGGCCCTAGTGTTCACTTCTAGAGGCTTTATAGTTGGAAGAGCCAAGTTTTGTGTTTGATCTTAAGATCACAAAACTTGTTTTGTGGCTCTCAAGGAAAGGCTTGAAGCAAATCTAATTGTAGTTGAGAGTGAAGTCATCCTTGTACCCTCTAAAAGAGAACAAATCATATTTTAAAGAACTAAAGATATGAATAACATCATACATAAGAATGTGGAAAGATACCATTGGTAATGAGGACACTTGTGGTATTATATAGGAATAATTTATTAAAGTTGAGTATCAAGAAGGGGTTTTTACTAATCTAAATCATATTTATAATCCCATAGTAGTTGATAAACGTGTTTTATTTATTGGCGAGTCATGGCCAAAGACAATGAACATACTTAAAGCTTACCATAATGCACTTCTTTAAGTGAATTCACTAAAGGATGATAATTATGAAAATACACTAGTTAAACCAATATACATTTGCCCCAAGTGAAACAAGCCAAAACCAACATTCAAACCCAATAACGATGTTAAAAAAGGAAAGATGTGCTCATTGGATTTGAAAATGAGGGTTCAAGGGAGATTATTTGAATGACAAGAGATACAATAGACATCCCAAAGGATCAAAGTAATCAAACTACTCAACTTATTATTGGTTTAAGAAAGCCTAAATTAAGGAACTACGTAAAGGAAAAGAAAATTGGATACCAAATCTTGTGGACACAAATATAAAGAAAATTCCCTCTGATTATATATTTTGGGCATGGATGTTGAACAAAGAACCTTGCTTGAAAGGACTTGAGATATATAAATGTGACGTAGATGTTGTAATTCATTTGCAACAACAATTATCCATAAAAAAACTGAAGATGATAAATGGATGTTATTTCATCCCTTCAAGGCTCCATCAATAATGCAAAGAATCAATTTTATTATATGTTTCATGTCCACTAACCTCTTCATGTATGCTTTGAAATTCACACTACATATGAAATTTCATTGATCATGTTGTACGCATATAGATTAAGAACAAATATTAATGAAATTTCAAAATAACAAATGAATCTCAAGTTGGGCCTTGGATACTCCATTAATAATACTAAGAATCATGTTTTAACATATATTTTTATGTCAACTATTCTCATCCTACTGAATATATTTCTATTATTTTACATGTAGAATACATTTTCTATTCTTTGATTTGAAAAACTCAATATAAAAAAAGACAAACATTTTAGTGCCTTTTATTGCTCGATTGAAAACAATCAATTAATAGTCTTTTAAAAAACAATATCCATTATATGGAGCGTAGATGTTGTACTCCTTCCACATGACCAAATATTTTTGAAATTTTAGAATGTTGAATAAATGTAAAAATGGAATTGTGTTTGTTGGCTTAGAATGTAGACCATGGTCCCCATAGGTGTGTTGCATTGTGGTCTAACACCGACATATCAATCCCTTGTTATAGGGAAAGTATCACTTGAGGTGGATTTCCAAAATTTAAGATGGTGCAAGACCATTAACAAAAGGACAAGGACACAACCATATCCATTTTATCATTCATTACTTTCAACATTAATTCCATTTAGTACTTTTTTCTACTATGATGCAAGACATTATACCCATGTAATCACATTCATCATGACATAAGATATAATTAACAAAAAACAAATACAAGCTATGTAAATCATATCAAAAAAATAATTTTAAAGGGGGTGGTCATTCCATTAAGTTCTATCCAAAATAGGTACATTACTACAACCATTAACAACATTTCATACTTCCAACTCACTAACCTACTTCACAAAAAGCGACATACAACTTATACTTTGATATCACATAAAACTAGCAATAGGAGCAAAAGCTAATCAAGTAAAATAACTGTCAATTTGATCTTAGGCCTCCACCTTTGTATGTTGTAATTATCAACCTTGGGAGAGGAAATAGATTCAATGGTTTGATGTTGGTTGTTCAAGTGATGATCATTACTCTCGAATACCTACCTTCTTGACACACACCGACAACATCCATTATTTTGTTGTTACCCTTTCTTAGAACATGGAATCCCATTCACCGAGACCTACCATTTTCTCCTCCTGGCTCCTTTCCATTAACTTCACCTCAAACTTAGCATCAAATTCCCACTACATGCGTCATGACTTATTACTATTGTTTACTAAAATTGCACCACCTGAAAAGGCACTAGCCTATCCTTACTCAAAATGAAGAGGGAAATAGGACTCTACCACACCTATTGATTCGCCCTTGAGTCTATTTTGAATTGCCTCCTCTTTCTTGTATCTCTGGAACTTCCATCTTATGGTTGCCCTTAAAACAAAGGGGACAATTTGAGAACCACCCATAGTGCATTTGACTTAAACCACTTAATGACTTGCATTTAAAGCTTGCACTTAGATAAAAGGAGGTGCACATAAGCTACAAAGGCTTTCCCATGTTCTTCATATAGGTTGGTTGGTAGTTTCCTCTACATTGTGGCCTGATCGAGCTCAATGATGGTGTTTGATAACATTCCATCGTGACTAGTTGAAATTATCAAATATGTTCTTGTGCTTCTTGAGAACCCTAAAGTATGATATATAATTATTCATATTCTCTCTAGATTTCTACTCAGGGCTTGGTCCATTGCTTGAGATTGATTATGAGATCAACTTGCTACTGCAACTACTACATCCAAACATAGAGGTCATTTACAAGCTTCCCTCTGACCTTGACAATGTCCAACTAGTCATGGCCATTAGAATGAATGACCTTGGTTTGTTTTATCACAACTTGGAGTTGTGCTTTACAGTGCTTGAACTGAGTGACCAAGGGTTCTATACGTACCACAAGTTCTTGTGTCTTGACATCACCATAGCATCATTTAGAGTCTAAATGTAACTGGAAACCTTTTTTCTGCTCAAATTGCAATAGATAAGTATGGAAACTCTCGACCTATGTAGAAGGTTTCTCGTTGCCAAGCATATCCTCAACCCTAAGGATTCAACTTGGGCCATGGGCCAAATTTAAGTGAAGTTCTATCATACCACTTCAACCTCATGTAAAAGGGCATGCTTATCATGAAAATGAGTATCATGTTCCCCTAATGCATCATTTAACTAAACACAAAGCTGCTAATCATGTTGTTGAAGTTCAGAGTCATCCTGTTATGCTTTTAGTAGTCAATGAACAATATATTCATCCATCTCTCAAAATACTAGAAACAAATCATACAAGGAAACTTGGTGGATATCCATGGGAGAAAATACTTATGAATATAGAGGCATTGTGATTCATGCGAACACATGTTTTTTGGGAACTTTTAGGAGAGTACTTGGCATGAATCTTAACTTTTGGATCCTTTGGACCTATGGTATCTTATAGCCTCAAAGGTTCTCTCAATTGTGCATGATTAAAACTATGTTCGAATACTCTAAGTATCTCTTGGTTGTACTTAATATTCTAAGCCATAGAGCGGAGGTAGGCAATGAAAGTGTCACAATTTATCAAGGGAAAAGGTGCAACAATCCAAGGGATCTTTGTGAGTATGGGATGTATGGATGTAACAACTTGAGGAGTGTATAGATGAGTGAATTTGCCTTGGTCCACATCATACATCACTTCATCATAATCTTCATCCTTGGGGTTCTTGGAAGAGGTAGCCCAAGGTTCCTATCCCATGTCCCTTCCTTTATTTGGGTCCTCACCACCTCCTTCACATGAACTGATAATACCTTGTTGTATGGGGACGATGGATGTGCAAGAAGGTTTCTCATTAGGATTTGCAGAGGTGTTTTTAGAGAGACAACCACCTTTACTAGAGGAAGGGAGAATGTTGCAATGGCCTCTAGAACTTCTAACTCAATCAAAATGCCATTATTCACAAAAGATACATAATCATCATCGATGATGTCAAGAACCTATGGTGTTCTTGCAACATTCTCTTTGTTGGGTGCAACTTGAAAATGAATGGTAGGGATGCTAGTCAAAACTGTTCTTATGGATTCATCCATTGTAGACATTCTTAAGGTCACAATAGTAGAAACAAGCTCTTAGGTCTGCACTATCAGTCAATGCATCAATTGACGTTGAAGTGGGCTTCTTTTTTAGATACTTGGTGGATTAGTGTCCAATGAATGATGTGTTTGTGGCTTTTTAGTGATGCCATCTCAAATCAAGAAATAACAATATTGTTGAGGCCCACCTTAATCTCTTGACCTATGATGACAATGCCACCTAGAATTTGGTCTTACGAGGCTTGCTAGGGAAACTGAACTATGGGAGGGATTGACACCTGCTCATTCATAACAATCAAAGTACCATTGAATCCTACCTCATTGCATGAATTATAGTTTGTGGCATCCCTTACAACCATCTACTTACACTTATTTCCCACTCCAACTACAAATGTCATCGCAATGGCCATGTTCTCAATGTACTTTACGAGCTCCCATAGTTGATTGTGTTTTTTCGGGAATATAAATACCACTATGTCTAGTGCTTCCTTCTTCTCAATGCTTATCCAAGTAGAGATTACCCTCAAAATATAATCGTCTATTAACATGAATAGAAGCATTGAAATCTCAACAAGATCACCAACAAGCATCTCAGGTTGATATAACAATAGTCTTGGTCCATCCTAAACTTTATAATATACTCATAGTGGTCAATGAGGTACTCGGGGATTTTGATGGTGTCTGGAATGGCCACCACCACACTATTATACCAAGCTTGAAAACATCTCTCATTATGGATGATATTATCCACATATTTTCAAACCCTCGAAGGCAAAATTGTTGTGGAATCTATGTCCTTGCTCACAAGAGAGGTAGTGTTGCAACCCTCTTGGGGCTTCCAATGTTGCATGGCAAAAGGTACCAACATATAACCATACCTACAAGGGTATCCTATAGCTCAGGCATTTTCCATCGCGTCCACAAAATCATTCACAAGATACTTGCACTAGTTAAGCGCAATAGTCTAAATGCATGTCGTTGCAACAAATAAGGTATTCACAGTGCATTCTCTAGAATGAGAATTCCTTATAATGTGAAAATTCAAAATTTGTTAGGCCATTTTTACAATAGAATTGTTGATATGCTTTATCTCAACGCCCTTGTTACATTGGTTGTGCTATATTTGATATACACATCATTTTCCCTTGTATTCTTGGCTCTCTTCTTATCTTAGAAGGTTATAATGATGTTTGGACCTTCATTGGACATGCCTGTTAAATCCCTCATGGCCTCTGCATTAATAGGGTAAGTCCTTTCGATCCCAAGGGGCCCTTATTGTACACAATTAAGCAATAATTCTATGCATTGAGCCACTTTCCCTGTGTTACCAAAGGTAGTTGCCTTGAACACATTCATCACTGTGGAGTTTTGTAACCCCTAAAATTGTGGCCTCAACTCCATCCTCATCTGGTTCATTCATGTTCTGACTGTCAACCGATAAATATATGCTTGCATCTCTAGAAAAAGTTCACCATTTGAGAAATCATGGTCAATCAACTTAGTGGTTTCTACTTGTTTTTTTAAGTCCATGATCTGGTTGAACTTGATATCCACAACTCCATCTAGGATGGGTTCCCCTCATAGAGGTTGGATTCTGAAGTTTGTCTTCCCCAAGTTTTGTACCGATTCATTGCAATGGAGTTGGTAAAGTGTTGGGAAATCTTGTTGAATCTGTTGAAGAGTGCTTTCACTATTACTATGAGCGTGCACATGGAAGGAAATGCTCAAGAAGTGAACACATTTGCTAAACAATTGAAAACATAAAAATGGAATGAGCCCAAAAGTTGCTCTACTAAATCCACAAAATTGCCAACAAACTTACCAATTAGCTTGAAAATCTAGACATCCCATAAATGAAGAAGGAGGGCATGTAAGCAAAGTCAAATATGGATTGAGGTAGAGATTTCTTCAATTAAACTGAAATTCATGTTCCATTTGATATAGAGTTTGCTTGATCCATAAAACCATGACCTCCTTTGAAAACGTGTTATAATATTTTACAAAGTAAAAAAGGAAGGTGTAATAGCCCCTCCTTGCATAAAAATCTACACTATCCTTTTTATATGGAGAGCTTAGGTTTTTAAAACCTAAGGTAATAGGTTTTGATGAGATGACCAAGTTTTAATGAATTAACTAAGTGGAGCCTTTTGAAAGAAAATGATTATTTTATCTTGCAAAACTTTGTTGAAAATCTATATTCTGAAAACTTCTTTCCACTTAGTTATGAATTTTAAGGTTTCCCTTTATTATGACTATAACTTTAAAAGAATTTAAAATACTTAATTTAAATGTAATTTGAAAAATAATACTTACTTTAAAATAACTTTAACTTTCCACTTAGTTATGAATTTTAAGGTGTCTCCTATCTTTATTATGGCTATAACTTTAAAAGAATTTAAAATACTTAATTTAAATGTAGAACAATACTTGCTTTAAAATAACTCAAACTTGATACAATTTAGGAGTAAATGGCTACCCAAAATCGGAATTCTTTAAACCCATCTCAAAAGCTAAACAAAGGCTGTATCTATTGAATAAATTCTACTCCCAATATTGAGTGAACGCATTGAAGTGTCTACTCCATATCTAGAGAAGCGGTGGGATCAAATTAGAAAAATGAGTTGTAGGTTTAATGAACTATTAGAATCATATCGAATTATCAGGTTTTAAAATTTTGTAAAATTAGAATCATATCGAATTATTAGGTTTTAAAATTTTGTAAAATTAAGGTGATCAACGAAGATGCCGTCGCCTATGGGAAAAGAAACGCCACGAAGGGAGGGAGAATGAGCACTTGCAGCGCTGCCCGTCAATGGCAATCAACTGCGGGGGCGCTGTCGCGGCCGCCGCCGCTGCCACGTTCACCATTGTAATCCTCTCACATTTTATCTTCTCCAAGAAGAAGAATTGTAGGGAAAATACGCCCAATTCCCTTCCAAAGGCCACTCGTTCGAAATCCGTGGCAGATGGAGTCATCGGTGTTATCGGTAACACCCCGCTTATCAAAATTAACAGTTTGTCCAAGGCTACTGGCTGCGAGGTAACGCATATTATTTCACAACTTTCGGAACTCTTCAAGTATTTGTGTCTTCTTAAATCTCCTTGGGTTTATTCATATTCCCACCACGGGCTACGATAAATTAAATGTCTGTAACAGTGGTATAAAATAGCCTAACATTGGGTGGCGGGCTGTCTCTGTTCTCCGGGGATGGCTCCCAGCCATATTGCCACAGTCACTATTAGATGGTCTATGCTGAATATCAATATGTGGCCGTTACCATAGTCATATCTGACAATAGGCACATACTCTTTGTTTTCTGAGTGGCCTAAACTATAATGCTAGAATTCTGGCATTGGCTAGAATGTTATATTCATATTTAATTCTTTATCAGGTTTTCTAATAAAAAAGATGGTTAAAAGCAGCTGTTAACTGGTGATTCTCAACTGCTAAAAGCATGCATTTTTGGGGTTCTGACTTTTAAAAGGCTGAATTATAGTTTATATATTACTTAGAAGACCTTTTTGGTAGAAGTCTACCTCTGTTGACGAAGATTTCTGGCTCATTTTCTGCCTATGACTGGAGTCATTTGCAGCCAAAAAGTGCTTACACAAGTACTAGACATAATATCAATGACTAATTTAACCTCGATATGAAGAAGTGAGCCACTGAGCCCTGATACCAGGGCACGAGCAAAACATCCCAAAATTACGCGTGGAGGTGTTTACTTTCATTTTTTCATTTTCTTTTTGTTATTTTGTCAAGGTGTCCATTCCTGACTTGTTTTCAGTTTCAATCTCTTTGTTTGATAAATAAATCTGGTTGCAGATTCTTGCTAAGGCGGAATTCTTGAATCCTGGAGGAAGTGTGAAGGATAGAGTAGCAGAAAAAATTATTCAAGAGGTAACGTTAACTCTTAACTCAGAGCTTACTATTGCCCTATCCCATTATTATGTTAAATCCTAACAGGATATTAATGTTAGTATTTCATGCATACTAACCATTTCATGACAGTGACAAAGAGGCTGCTTAACATTTAGATGTCATAAAACAGTAAATTTTTTGAAAAGGCCAGATATGGTATGGTGCTTCATCACATTCCGTGAATGATGCCTAGGGTAAATGCTGCTGATGTACAACATGTATGCCTAACCCCGAGGGACCCAAGTGGACTTGACCTTGTCACCTCCTTGGCTGAAATGGCTTCAGCATGGCAAGTCAAACCACTTAAGCTAACCCTCACACCTTGCTATATATATTTCTTTTTTTTCCATAGAAAAGAGTCACACCTTTTCATTAATAAACACTACAATAAACTGTACTACATCAAACCAGCAGATCTACTTGGACATTTGATTGTTGCTTTAGGAGGTTTAGTTCTATTGCTGGTAACCCTCCCTCAGAGAGTTTGCAAATCCCCACACCAGATCTTAAAAAAGCCATATAATGTCAATATAAATCAGGCTTGGCCAAAGCATAAGCAAAATGAAGTTAAAGACCAAATTGAACACATGTCCCAAATAGAGCCGGGATACAACATGCCCTTACAAAGGGAAAAATCCTGCTAAATAAAAGCCTAAAACTAGTGAAGCAAAGACTGTTGCAGAAAATACCCCAATGGGGCATCAAACTAGATGCCATTCAAAGCAGATTTTAATCTTACCCCACTAGTCCGAGAACTAGGCGGGGAGAGATCTAGGGTATTAAACCTTTGGCTCTTACCTTTTGATGAATCCTCGCCACATTGCTTTGTTCTATGCCTTGAAATGCCTGTAACCTTTGTATTCACTTGAGTTGGAAACAAAATTACCTCCAACATAGGGAAGGAGTCTCATAACAATCATCGACAACCTATCCATAAGAAGGAGATCCATAATCCTCTTGTGCTACCTCTTGAGCACCAAAGGAACTATGTACTGGATGAGTTAAGGAGAAATCTTCTAGTGAAGCGTGGGAGATGTCCTCTTTCGGTCCTCGCAGCATGGCCATACGAGGAGACCCCTTTGACTTAGACACTGACAAATAGATCTTAGATGTGACAGTCCCCTCTCCATCCAGTTTCGGGAACATATCGGGGAAGGGGGGATTGACCTTGACCCCCAATGTAATGGATCCCTTGCTATCCCATGAAACTGACCGAACAATGCCTTCAAAGCCTGTCGTGGTAGATGCTTCTTCTTGCTTGATTGCGTCCTGTGACTCCTTTTGTTGGAGGAGATTAGACCCTTCGACATGACCTTTGGAGCCATCCATCAAAACACAGATATGACCTGGAGAAGACTACAAGGCATGGATAGTCGCTATACATTGGGAGAGATTGTTGAGCCTGTTATCGCGCAGTTTGTAGTTTAGGTCAAGTAGCTGAAGGATAAGGGTCAAACTGGCGAAACAGGGACCTACCCCACCCAATGTCACCACAATGGGGAGGTCCTTTCTATTTAGGGTAGCTAAGCCCAAGGGAGGCGTC
>ML793046.1:35452-49540 GCA_009831015.1 Picea engelmannii
GCATGATTTATGATGCTCTTGGCTTGTTGGATATTCTTTGTCACTGAGATACATGTGAGCCCTGCTTGACAACTCCTGGGCATAGCGGGTTACCACTAGTTTTCATTTGCAGGCAAGAGACCAGGTGTTTAGGCGGGGTTAGAATTTTAGGTGGGATAGTGTGTCTAACAAGAGACTCTCTTCACGACAGAGTTTCTATGTTCATTTTGAATGAGTTTGTCAGGTTCATGTGGATATGGCTTAATGGCTTAGCCCCTCTCCCTAGGGACCTCTACATTGTAGTCTACCACTTGCTCCCAGGCTCATCCTATTATGCTATTCACAATGATTCAATCGAGGATAACTACTTGGATCTGTATTGTGGCATCAATCAATACTTAGTAATTGGGGAAGTCATCCTTATGGGTGTCTTTAATGCCTGCACTAGAGCTCTCTAGATTCCTCTCCATGACTGCTCAAAGGATGTATTATGTGTCCAGGAGATAGATTTAGTGTTAGTGGGACTTCATCGGTTGTTGGATGATGCTTTGGGGCCTATTTACAGCTTATGGTAGGAACCTCTTGCAGCATGGAGAATCTGATGAGCTGCTGATTCCTAAATGGTCTCTCTTGCTTCTTGGATTTCTGCTACTTCGCATGCTTCCCCCACAACAGGTGAGCCAATGTGGTAGATTATGTCATGTTCATTCAGAACCTACTCCCTTTTGTCAATCATTTCTCGGTAACCCCCATCCCCTTAGTTGATCATGCCCTTATTTCCTTCTCCCTCTAGGCCAACCCCCCCTTCCCCCAACCTTGCCTCTTTTGAGCCCACCTTTGATTTCTATCCTCTTTGACGAGGGAGACCTTGACACCTTCCCATCCCAACTTTGCTAGATACTCCCCCTCCTCTGAGGCCCAGTTTTCATCTAGAGTTTGCCTTGGCCAAGTATGCTTGTCTCTTCCACTATTAGCGAAGCAACCCTTAAGTCATACCCCCACTCCATCTAGTCCATCTCCTCTTCCCTAAAATCCGGCTCCTGCCCTATGAATCGGTGGTATGACAAGGATTGCAAAGGACTCCACAACCAATTCAACACTCTTTCACCCATGCTCACCACTCCTACCCCTCTCTTAAGAATTCCTATTACCGCCTTCGCTGCCATAAGAAACATTTATTTGTCTCACAAAGAAGATGTGAATTATGTGTGTTACCTCTCCAGGAGGTACCCTAGAGTTTTTCACTTGGCTACACCATTGTAAGCCCAAGGATGCAAGTTAAAGCCATGTAAACCATAGTGGATGATTTTTGTAGTGGACTTCCAGGCTTAGTCCGATCATGATCAGTCCCCGTCTCACTATCTCTTGTCTTGGATAGGATTGGAGGTCATGGGACGAATCTATTGGGACACATGATTGTGTGGAACCACAAGTCTTATGTAGGGGTGATTGCGGTTTGTGGGGCCTAGTCCGATCCATGTCATGCACACCTATGTCTTCCCACATGGTTATTTTCTATCGAGTTTGTAGGCATACCTTGGCCATGGTGCACTATCATTTTTGTTCTCAACATGGCAGTCTCACAAAGTTTTCATCATTGCACGTCTTTTGAGGCAGTGGTCCCTAGAGACAAAAATACAACATGGATTCAAAATAAGTAGGGAAAAATCATAAGCAAAACCCATATTGCAAAATTGTGATTGACGAAATATTAAGGGAGTTTTCACCATTGCATGTCTTTTCATGCAGTGAACCCTGCAAACAAAAATACAACATGGGTTCAAAATTAGCAGAAAAAAATCATGAGCAAAACCCATATCACAAAATTTTGATTGATCGAGTATTGAGGGAGATAATTTCCCCCAAAGGAAAATCGTCCCACTTCTACAAAATCGTGGGGCACATGTTTCAAAGTCAAATGGTCAAGGAGTGGAATGTTGGGGTTCTTCTAGCATTGGAATAATTTTGGCAAGTCAAAGATTCCTTCTCCATATGCAAAATAATTAATTTTATTCAAAGATGCTCTATTTCCAAGCAAAGTGGTTAATTTAATCATTAAATAACTATTTCCAAGAAAAGTGGTTAATTTAACCACTAAATGACCAAATCATATTCTTTTGGGACAATTCACAACTACTCATTAATTGATTTGACAAGTCAAGCTAGCCGTTGGGAGAAACTTGACCAAATGTAGACAAAATATAGCCGTTATCCTCATTTCTCAAGGGGAAATTGTTCCTAAGTTTATTTCCTCCACCAAATCAATTGGTCAAACATTCTAAAAATGAAATTTATTCCATTTTGACCATGGAATGATGTAATAAAAAAAACATTATCAATTGGTTTAGCTTCCAACCAATTGTGGATGAACAAACCAAGCAAATTGTTTTTTATGAGGGAGTTAGAAACTAGCCGTTACAAATTTAACTATATAAGGCTAGTTACTCCTCACATTTTTTGTTGTTGAAATTTTGTGAGATCATAATGCCATTTTTAAGAACTCAATTCTCTTGTGTCACTGTGGATTATATACTGTAATGTTTGCTTTTCTTGGTTTTGGATACTTTTAATTGTGCTTTGACAAGGGTTCCTTAGGAGAATTGCGGAAGACAACCAATCGATCCATTGAGGGGCTGCTTAGTCACGTGGAAGAGAGAAGATACGCCTTCGTCTCCTTACTCTCTTTGTGGGATCCAAGGGTAATACACCCAAGTTGTTGGACCAACTCTTTTGGGAGTAGCTTCAACCGTTGGACCAACTCCTTTGGGAGTAGCTTCAACCAAGTGGTCTATTATTTCTTCGACCCAAGTTGATTGGTTGTCTTGGAGACCATCCTGTAGAGGAGCTCTCCTAGCAAAATCCAAGGAGGATCCCATTTATTGGTGAATTTCTAGCATTGGGGGCAATAGTGCTTCCACTCCAAACCCAATCGTCTAAAAATCTATCCGGCCAATCTTAAGCTCACAGGGTCATAATTTTGCACAAACTCAGAGATATCTTAAGGTAAAAGGTAAAGGTAAAAAGATTTCCCATCCTCTTCAATCATTTTATTATAAAATACTCAAAATCAAACCTTTTATTATAAAATACCAAAAAAAATTATATTCTAGCTTTGTATTTCAATTTTATCTTTCATAAGCTAGTAGATCTTGGGGTTTTTGCCACTTGAGATTTTCCCTACCCCAAGATATATATATATATTCCCTTGAGTTTTGTGCTTCATTAAACATCTATTACAAGGGTTTATTTGATAAAAAGTGTGCATATCTGCACTATAATAGCAAAAATCTTTAGATCTACATTTGGTGGACACATTGAAAGGGTACATTTTGTAAGTTTTATCTTCCTAAACCCTTCTATTTCAATTCCAGATCTGATTTACATATTATATCTTTGTTTCTGGTCTTTATAGAACATAACTACAACTCAACAATTGATTTTATTGGCTGTAGCGAATTTTGGGTTTTGACCCTAGGGGGTGTTGCCGTCCTTATACACACCTACTAACGTGGAGAAATCTCCAACCCACTTGGTGTGTCCTTAGAGGCACAAGCCTAAGTCTAGACCCACTGTCACCTCGATCTAGACCTCTTYCGTCTAGGCTCACTCCTAGGGAAGCCAAGGGGGGTAGACCCTACTTACTATGTTAAGGTTGATTAGATGATCTAGGACCCTACTTACTATRTTAAGGTTGATTARATGATCTARGARTTAATTTTAGTTCWTAGGYTAGGGAGACCCAACCCAATGACAARCATTCAATGCAATGCAAACTTTCAATGACAAGCACRCCCCTTATCCACTAAACAATGTTAAGACTAGTGCCTAAAGATATATAAATGGAGTCAATGAGAGATACAACAAATTMCAATTATACYAAAGTAAATGATGCTATGGGATATCCACAAAGAGTAAAAGAAATTACTTTGCACTTAAACTAATTATGAATATTATCTACAAATTGAAATACAACATGAAATATATATATGATGAAATGAACAACTAAATGATTATACAACTATAAATTAGATAGTGAAATATCTACACAATGGATTAGATAATGAAACAAATACTAGCTTTATACAATTATCTCCAAATGAATAAAAAATGCTTATTACAAAATAGAGGTGCTTTAGTACATGTAAACATCCACGATAAGATAAAGTGACTTAAAACATGAAATTGCTTGGAAATTAGAATCACATGAAAAGTAAATTGCTTGAAATGTAAAATTACACAATTTGGAGAAATTGAAATTGCTTTGAAAACTTGAAGTGCAATGTTTTAAAAGTTGTGTTAGTTAATTTTAATAAGTTTTAAGTCTCTCTTTGATTAAGGGGATTAAAAATGTGTAAGATACAAGCCTAGACTATGTGACTACCCCAAAACGTTATTCCCTCAACCAAAAGGAATTGTTGGGTGCTCAAGAAGAAGGACAAGCAAGGTCCTTCCCTAGCTCCACAGGTCAACCCGGAATGCTTGGGTGCTCAAGCAAGGAGGACACATAGTGCCGTGAAATCGTCCTCGACTTACACCCCTTGTAACCTCCCAAGTCACCCTTTTTGGTGGTTGAAGCAATAAAGGTTTGGGTGCCTAATTAAACTAACCTCCCAATCCTTTGCCCTTTCTTGTCACCCAGGATCCACAAAGTGGCAAGGGGAGAGAATACAGGGCAGAGATGGAGTACAAATATGATTACTTTTGCAATAATTTAAATGACTTGAAAGCAAAGCAACCCCACAACAATGGCACAAGTGGAGGACTGGCCTACCGTTTTGGCCAAGGTGGGTGTAATAAAAGAATTTAAATGACAAGAAAGCAAAAACAACCTCAACAATGGCACAAGTGGAAGACTAGCCTACCGTTTTGGCCAAGGTGGGTATAATGAAAGAAACTTAAAAGACTTGGAAATAATGAGCAACCCCACAACAATGGCACAAGTGGAGGACTAGCCTACTGTTTTGGCCAAGGTGGGTGTAATAAAAGAAATGCAAGAAAAAAAAAATCTAACTCTAGCCTTCACGATTTTGCAAGAATGCCTGAGGCCAATCTCTTTGCAAGGTGTGGGCAATATTTCCTAAATTATTACAATATCAGATTTTTATCTTTTTTGAGAGAAGGCAAACCCAAGAGATTCTCTTTGGGTTGCTTACAACACTTTAGAAGAGGAAGATGAAGAGGGATTTGATATCCCAACTCTAGAATGCCTTTGGAGTGCCTTGGGGGCTCAAAACAAGTAGCACCTCCTCCTTGTTGTTGAAAATCTGCATAAAAATCAGCAAGGTATTTTTTTGCTAGAAAATGCTACAAACACCAAAGATCTTGTTAACTTTTATTAGCCCAATGAAACACAAATTTAAGTAGAGAAATTTGAAAATAAGAGTGAGTTTTTAATGACCACTATAGAGCAAATAAGTGCTTATGAAAGAAAAGAGAATGGTGGATACAAGAGGAGGAAAACAATGAAAACTTTGGTTGATTGAAATAGTGAGTTTCCCACTCTAAAAATCACTCCTCCAATCCTCCGGTGACTTGCAAACATGTATATTTCTTGCTACACAACACACAAGGAGGTGAGAGCATCTAAAAAGTATGCAAAATACTTTGCAAACTTGAAAAGAAACTACCACAAAATTAATAGTAATACTACCACTAATTATTCCCAAGCAAAATACTTTGCTTGGGTCTCCAAGTTAAATTAGTGAATACAAGAAAATACAAGAAACAAAATGCACAATATCACCTCACAAGAACACCATGAAGAGCATCAAGAAGACTCCCAATGCACACAATAGATCCTCCAAAGCTTCTTTTATTATCCACAAAATGTTGTTACAAATACTTGTAACAAGATTTACAATGAGAACATGAGAGAGAGAGGGGAAAGAAGGGGATAACTTTTGGCATAATAGACTTGCTCTAAGAATTCATGAAGAAATGAGGAGAGACTCTTTTATAGGCGAGGAAGAGGAGAGACCCCACTTGGATGAGTTTCAAGTGTCATCCATCTAAGGGGGGAGGGTCTTTTCAAGGGGGGTGCACTTTTAGGGTTAGTGAGTGGGTGAGGCCATGAGGGGTGAGTGGGAAAGGGGAATGCATCTTTCTCAATCATTAAAAGTGAAGTTAGGGTCAATGGGGGGTACCACCAAAGTTTTGGGGGCCCTCTTGCATTATTTTTGTTTTTTCATGAGTTCATGAGCAAGGGGGGCACCCCTCTTCTTAGGAAATGGTCGTCTTGGGTTGTGCCCCTCTTCTTAGGAAATGGTCGTCTTGGGTTGTTGGCTTAGAAAGGGGGTGTTTTTTAAGTGGAAAATCACTTTCCCAACTTAGGAAAGACATTAGGAATCCTTTTCCCACTCTCTCCCATGACTTTAGTCACTTTTACAAAATTTGGCTATTTTAATTTAGCCGATTACACCGATTTTTGATCGACTTGGACTCCTCATGGACAATGGCCTAGCAAAACTTGTCCAAATGAGCTGAGACTTGGTCCAAGGGTGTAGGGGTTCATAAACTATTCGATTTGAGTACTCATACCCCTATACAAAATCCCCAAGGACCACTTTTCTACATTTTACATAAAAAATAATTAAAAATCCCTAGTTTGCGGGAATTTTAATTATTTAAAAAATCCTATCAAAACTTAACGGAATTTTGCAAGACTCTAGGAGATGTCTAGCATGGTCATTTACAACATTTCTAGACCTTAGTCACCCCTTGGGCTCGATCATTAGAACGCCTTTCACCACTTTGGAAAATTATTGTGAGTGAAAAACTCAAGGATAATTAAAATTGCAGTTAAGCAAGGTTAATTACCTGAGGAAAAAAAACACTTGATGAAAGGACTTCCCTAATGATAAAGTCCTAGGTACTTAGACAAAAATTGACTCATGCTAGCATATTACAATATTATCCCACACAGGGGAGCGAAAATTTCGATTACATAGAAAAGCGTGCCTAGGGCAAAATTTGCCTTGTTGAGAAAAAATCTTCTAAATGGTTGTACCACTAGGTACATATCTTCATGGAACATGGAGTTGACCCCTAGTTGAAATAGGTGGTCAACAGGGGGAAATTACTTTTACAGCAGATCTAAAGACTCTTGGGCTTGGTGAACACTTATACTTTGCTGCACTACCCTTCTTACCCTAGATCTAGTGATCTAGTGCATTTTCACACTTGTGGGAGGCCTCAAAAGACTATATTTCTTGCTGTTTGCTGCGTTTTACTTTGTTTTACAGGTCTGAAATAATAGGACAGCAAGGAGATTACTCATTTCCAGCCACTTTGGTCAAGGTACTCACATACCTAATCATTCGGAAAAGTGGTAACAACATTCCCCCTCCTCCCATACTTTATTTGATTATTATTTTCGAGGAGTAAAGGGTAAGTTAGCTTGCTGTTTGGTCTTTTTATTTTCTGTAGTATCTATTATTTCAACAAACATAAAATAATTAACTCCTACCTTCACTTAGTTTACATTGTTTAGGCACTGGTCTGAATATTTTTGTGGCGAAGTGTTACTTAGCGGGAAGCCTCCCAAAGCCTCTTAGAGTACGAGTTTGGCTTGAGTAGGGAAATGATAGGTGTTGGTGACATTGGGCACCTATCCCTTGTGTTGCTACCATAACAGTCTAAGACCTTGTAGGACTGCTAGTTTAGGCGGTTACAGTGTGCTTCCCTCATCCATTCTCCTAAACAATTCTGGTGTACTATTAGTCATGCCAACCGTCACAATTTCTTAATGGATGGTGCTATACGGATAATTGATAGTGTGCGAACGCGACAAATAATTGATAGTGTAAGAATGCGGTGGTACAAACATCATGAGCATTAATTTTTTAAAATCACCTACTCTACGGATAGAGTATGTGGACAATTTTGGATAGTACGACAATGTCCGTAGATTGTACGGATTGTAGTACAGATGAACTTCGACAATGGTACGGTGGAAAACTGGTAGACGATTGTATGAATGGCGACTAAGCAGAGTGACAGAATTGGCGGTTGTGGAACGAGAAGGCGACTATACAGACGGGTACAACACATTTAATTGTTTAATTGATGCCGATACGGTTTGTACGATACAAAACAACAATCAATTTTTAAATGGCGATTTGATTGACCTGTATGGTGGCAGTGGTGTGGACAACAACAGTTGGGTGGCGGTATGACTGAATGTACGGACAATAACAGAAAAGTGTACGATCGCTAGCAGATACAACGACTGGTAATTTTGCGATTGATAGAGATAGTACAACTGGCGACTGTCTCCATTCAAGGGCTTTATTGCAACGGACCTTTTTCAAATTAATGTGATAATGTTATTGTTCCTTCAATTCTCCCTTAACAAATTTTACCTGCGTCCTTTTTAGTGTAGACAATATATTTTCTTGATTTCTGGTATCCCTTTTTTTTAAACTAATTTTATTGGTTTTTTTTTTTTCAAAATTTACAACAAATAGATAATATATAGGTGATAGATACCAGATGTAGCAAATAGAGTTGTCCTCAATTAAATTTCTGAGCTATAAGGGCCAAATGCCTGATGTGGTAAATGAACAGGAAATCTAGATAATTCTAAATAAAGTTTGGCCAATGGCCAATGGTTTTGTTGCAATTCGACTAAAAGTCTAGTGGCCAAGGGTCAAGATCATACTTGTCAAGATACCAAATGTGGTGAACCAATCCGGTTCACAACACAAACGTCCAAAATACTTGAAACAAAATAAAAAAATCCATAAGGATAAATAAATGTGTATAAGAATATGAATATGAATAGAATATGATATGATTACAGTGAGAATGAGGGCTGCATATATACCCATGCAGGGGTACCCTTTCGTGAAGAGATGTGACCCTTCATTATGAGGTGTCTCTTCATTAGTAATTATTGATTACTGATTTATATATTTATATTTAATATTTATATATTTGTGTTCATAACATAGACAAGTATGCAAGTATGATTCCCATAAATGTGCAAATGATGTACACTCATTTGTAATACTATATATCTATGCTGCACTGGATTTCAAGACAGGGGAATGATGTGGATGGGGGAATGCATCCCCAAGATGGCTAGAGTGCACCCCAAAATTTTCAGGGGATGGTGGGTTGGAGACAACAATCATATATATATATATATTAAAAATTTAGAATTCACCATAAACATTTATAGTTGCTTGTAAGCATAACAAGCTATACTATATAGTATAATAATAGTAATAATAATAATCTAATTTTAGGATCACGACCAGGCTAGACACCAAATTGCTGTATGAGACCCCCTTGTTTGTGGGACAAGGGATGCCCTCCGTGCAACGATTTGACTGCTAAAGTCTACAGAGGTGTACATACCCTACCCCCTTTTGGATTTGAACCCGTGACCTCCTAGGAGGAAACACATGTTCTTAACCATTAGGCCCTTACACTTGCCAGTTCTGAAAAATCTTGGGTAATTTAAAAAAGGGCGGAATGACATTCCATTATTGGCCCCTAGACATGAGCAAATGCAGTTTAGCTTTAGGCAACTTAAGTGTAACTATTTTCAATTTGTAATAAGGTCCATAAAGGGTTTATGAGACAAAGAACTGTCTCTATAGCAACTTTTCTTCCTCATATTTCTTGTTGATGATGATTATGTTAAAACTTAAAAGGCATTCCCTTCTCGGTGGGTTATGTAGATTTTTACCACTGTGTTGAACACCACTACAAAACACTTTGGTTATGTAAAGAGATTAGATTCATATTTCAGATTAAGAAGGTGATTGAATAGGAATTTATTCAAACATTTCGTACCCAATCTGAGTCGCTACTATCTGATTGTTTTCACAATGCTTGAGGTTGGGTTGGTGGAAGACCTGGACTTGAATGACTCCTGGGAACCCATGTACAATACGTAAAAGCTGAGATGACCCCAAAAATGAGAAGAACAAGAGCAATGACCCCAAGGATCAACCCTTTGAAATGTTGCATTTCCTGGTTTTTTAACATGGAGGCTTTGCTTGTTGTAATGTTGTTGCTAAAAAGACAATAGTTAAATCACCAAAAAGTTGAAACTCAAATCCAAACCCATCATACAAAACCCATGTTTTGAGCTGCAACTTGTACAACCGATTTAAATTCAGTGTAATACAAAAAAAAGGATGGGAAAAATGATCATATTGTTTAATCATCAATGTCCATTGTTAGCACTGAAGATACATGCCCACAATATACCCAAAATCTGCCCAGAACATTCCCAAAACATGTCTAGAATGTCCATGCAATTTGCCTGGAATGTCTTGGGGATGGCTAGCAAGTTCCCGAGTCCCCGATAAAGTCCCCAGGGGTTTGGGGATGTTTCACAGTGTTCCCCAAGTCCTCGAAATGTCAGAACGAGGGGTATGGTTTTTTTTTGGGGTGGACAGGTCCCCATGCAACATAGATTTACAAAATTGTGGGAGGGTGTTCAAAGTTGACAAAGTCTCCAATACAATACAATAAGTGGGTGAGGGATCAATTTGGAGTAAATCACTTCAAAAAGATACGAATAAAGGAGAACATAGAAAAATACAAATAGTATACATGTGCTCACATATACAGTAGACTAAATCTCATCATATTTTTGACTTGAAAAGAACCCCAAAAAGGGGGGTCCATTGGAGCAAGGGTATGGGTTTTTTTTGGGGGGTGTTGACCGCCTCTCCAACAAAGGTGGTCAACTCCATGTTCCATGAAGAGATGCATCATCAGATGCAAATTTGTTGAAGACTTTTGGTTCTACAAGGCATGTTTGGCCCCAACACTTCTTTTTATAACTGGAATTTCCGCACCCCTACGTTGGTCAATAATGTAATAGGTCTGCATGAGTCATGTCTAGGTCAGTTACCTTGGGATCGGTTCACTGGGAGAGTTCCTTTCACCGAGGGTTTTTTATCCTCAGGTTATCAATTTGGCTTTTCAGCCTTATTGATTTCCCTTGAGTTTTTCCCTCACACTTGCAATAATTCCTCCAAACTGGTGAACGACGTTCTAGTGGGCTTATCTTTTGATAACTATTATAGGGAATCATTGTAAAAGACCATGCAAGACATCTTAGAAAGTTTCGCGGAATTCCATCGAGTCTAAGTTAGTTTTTTTTAATTAATTAATTTTTAATTAAATTTCCCTAAGTTTGGAGGTTTAATTATTTAATTATTTTTGAGCAAATATTGTAAAAACTAGGTCTTTGGACTTTTGATAGGGATATCTGTGTTCAAAAGAAATGGAATAGCACCCCCTATATCCATAGAACAAGTTTCAGCTCAGTTGGACAACTTTTGCTAGGTGATTGTCCACCAAGAGTGTCAGTCAGTCAATAAAAACAATTTTAATTGCTAGGCTTGATAAAATAAAAAATATAAAAATTGTAATAATGAGTTAGAAGGATGTTAGATGATGGATAAAGGTTAGAGAGAGACTACCTAAGCATAACATACCCCCCCCCAACCTTTTCCAACCTATTCTAATCCGTTACACCTTCTCCTCACCAAAAAGTTACGCCCCCCTAGGGGGATTGACGTTTTTCCTAGTAGGAAATGTTGTGACTTGGGTTTAAGTGTGTGGGGGGTCCCCCTCTCATGTGCTTTATCTACCTTTTCCCCCCACATCTCCTTCTAGAGTGTTCCTACACTCCTTACCTCATCTCTCACCCTCCAATCTTTCCCTCATCCCCAAAAGTTGCGCCCTCCAAGGAAGTTATGCCCCTCATTTTGGCTCTCCAATGAAAAATCATTTTTTATTTGTTGGGGCTTCTTCCTCTTCCCTAGCACAAATCCCATAGTCTCCCACTTGCTTTTGTGTGATCCCAACACCTCCCACACATTTCTACACCCTTGATCTATTGTGCAAACCCTAGATGGTGCGCCCTAGCCTAGGGATCTTTTCTTTTGCTTGGTGTTGGACACTTGGCATAGATCCAAGAGGGGTGAGTTTGCCTCTCCAAGTATAAAATGAACCCTCCCCTCACTCTTTTCTTCACCATATCTTGAGCTATTGTTATGCTACTTGATTTCTCACTCACTCTCTCTCTCTCTTGTTCCATCATTTCCACTCTTTTGCTCTTAGGGTTTTGGAGTATTTTCTCTCCAAGATCTATTTTCTTGAGTAAATATAAAAGGAGAAACTTTGGAGGATAACTAGAGGAACAATGCATGTTCTTGTTCTTACTATGCACATGAGGTAAACTTGTATCGATTTGTTGGGTGGTTGTACACATTGGATCTTGGGTAAAGTGTTACTTGGGTAGATCTATCATTGTATGTTCTTGTGGATTTATATATCTTGATATGTTAGATAGGATTGAAATGTCGTCTTGTTAACATATTCAACATATTATCTCTTGTATGCCATCACCACTCAAGTTTTGCAGGTTTTAACTTCAAGGGTTTCATTGGGAACACCTCAAGGAAGAAGGATCCCTTGAGACACACATACATTCCATCTCTCTCTACCCTTACTCTTCTATCTATTGCTGTTCATTCATATGTATGTCAGCTAGTTTAACTTAGTGAGATTGGTCATTAAAAATTAAATTTTATCAATTTTTCTTGCGAAAAACTTTTGCCCTAAAAAAGAAAGAGTTTTTCTTCACTTTGTTTGGTTGTGTGTAGCATTTCCAGCAAGGATACCTTGCTGGTTTTTGCAGGTTCAGATCTGCTTGAGAGGGGTTTTGGCTACCCAAAGGCATCCACACAACACTCAAAAACCCCCCAAAGGGATTGCTAGCTATTTCTCAGCTTCCTTCTTCAATTTGTAAGTATTTTTGTTCATTTCTTCTCTTTCTTGCTTGCTTGTAGTAGCTCATGGTTGTGGGAGAAGGAGTGGTACGACCTCCTCCCACGTGTGAGCTTTGGGATAGCTAGATCTAGTTTAGATCTTGTTTTTTTGCACATTTCTTTTGCCTCTTTGAGCTAGGACGTGGGGTTTGGAAGGTGAAGTGGGCATCTTCTTAACCCAAGACGTGGGGTAGGGTTTGCCTCTTCTTTGCTTGGTTTGCTTTCTTATTTCTTTGCTTGTTTGCTTCCATCTCTCTTGCTTCCTTTTCTTGTTTGCTTGCTTCTCTCCCTTTTTAAAATATTTTTCTAAGTTAAGCAACTTAAATAATTGCCTACCTATTTGGGAGAGGAATACCCCAAAAGGTTGGGTTAGGGTTTAATTTGTGGTGGAAGATTTAATTGGTTAATGCT
The DNA here is from genome assembly GCA_009831015.1 of Picea engelmannii. Classification (NCBI taxonomy): domain Eukaryota; kingdom Viridiplantae; phylum Streptophyta; class Pinopsida; order Pinales; family Pinaceae; genus Picea; species Picea engelmannii. The sequence continues at coordinate 48,643 of ML793046.1, forward strand.
CTAAATATTCTAGATCTAGATCCAACACTTAATAAATCTCTAGCTTAAGCCTATTGGGCATCATAATCAACTTAACTAGATCTCATGCATGCTTAGTTTACTTCAAAGCTAAATCTTTCTTTTACATGCTTAGATCTATAATTCTCAACATTTAGATGCTTCAATAAGTGAATGGTGCTTCTTTTCTTTCATTGCTATAATCTTTAAGGCCATTTGCCACATGCTTGAAGTAATCTCATTGATAAGTTGATAAGTAGGCAAGCACTTAGATTTCTCTCTTTCTCACACTTAATGCTCTTAATCATTAGATAAGTGTGTTCCTCTTTTCATCTTGTTCGCAAGTTGTTCTTGCCCTTGTAATTTCTTCCTTTACTTGGCAAGCTATCTATTTGTGCATCTAGTGATTTGCTCTCACATAGCATATATGTGTTAATGACCTTTCTTTTCATAATCTTAAGCAACACATTTAAGCTGAAGTAAGTTTCGGCCAAGTCACTAAATCTCATCTTAAAAGTGTCATAAAACTCTTAAAACACTCCTAAAAGTCTACCTAGTTCATATATAAACTTAATAGACGCTCTAGGGTACCTTAGACCACCATCTTCACCTTCTAAAATGGGACTCGAGGAATGCAACGGAGGGTGTAGGCAGGGGACTGTCTCACGGCGCACAGGATGTGTCTTTTTTGGGGGTACTCTTGTCTTAGGGATGACTGTGAAAGCTAGGGTGGGCCTCGTTGCCTTACTATCTTGAGCATCCAACAATTATTTGGCAATAGTAGGAGGAGGCTTTGGTGAAAGCTTAATAAAAGTAACTAAAACTTGATAATCTTAAGGAAGCTTAATAATTCAACCTTGCACTTAAATCTCTGAAAACTTTTGTGGGTTTGATAACTAAG
>ML793046.1:103279-128177 GCA_009831015.1 Picea engelmannii
AACTCTGGTTCCACGATCTTTCCTTTCACGATATCCAACACTTTATTCTTGGCAAGGATGAGGTCAATCCTTGTCTTCCACGCTCTGAAGTTAGAAGCTCCATCTAACTTGTTTTCTGACTTCATAGAATAAGTCATGGTTGCCTTGACTTGGTCAACCCTAGATTTGACCGAAAACTCAAACTTGACGTCTTAGCTTGCTGAGAGTACCAGGAGATGCGCTAGGCTAGGGCGCACTAGTCTATCCGAAAATTAGGTCAATCCCTTCACTTAAGGTGCCTCAACTAGAGGATTAGGGTTTCTGCAATTGCACCTGCCAGTAACCCTAGCGACAATGCTTTAGTAACTGCTCCTGCTAGAAACCCTAGCGACAGTTTCTTCAATGAGCTTAGTATCCTTATGGCTATGCTTCCTTCCAGTGGTTAGAGGGAATGAAGGAGGTGTGGGCCCATAACCTGTTAGAATATGATGGATGTGCTCGTTTTACCATAGACAATATCACTATTGTCACCCAACCATAGGCCGAAGCCACCCTCCGAGCACCTTAACCTTGACAAAGAATCATTCCGGAAGCAAACCCTAGGCTAGATAGTTAAATAAAGGGTGGCGCACCTTTCTCCAAGGATAGCGCACCAAACAAGAGCTGATAAGATAGTCCAAACCATAAACAAGAGATAGTCCAAGCCAAACGTAATCTGCTAGCTGCAGCAGCTGCAATGACAACTCTCCTCCAAAACTGGCTAACTGTAGTGCGCGCAAGTGAGCTCTGTAGTTCTGAGAATGCTTGCCAGAATGAGGATTGGTCTCCTGTATTTATACTAATTCTGGCTAATTGCCTGGGTCGACTTCTCATTCTGGGTGTCTATTTACTTAGTATATAATATTTCTTCTGGCCGACTTCTTCTCTTGTAGGCTAATAACCTAATACCAATTATCCTCTTGAGTCGACTTGTTTTCTAGGGTTATTAGCCAACTCATTAGGGTTTCTTCTTGCTTCCCTGAATATTCTATTCTCGTCAGGTTTACACGTGGAGGTAAATACCTCCTGCAGCTACCACAATATTAACATGGCGCAACGCCCCGGAAATTTGTTTTTGGGCGATTTTTGCTATTTTAGCGGATTTTGCTATTTTTAGCGGTTTTCTAAATTAATTCCGGATTAAGGGATTAGGGTTTTGGTAGCTACGGAATACCTAAAACATTGTATATATTGTATGGTGAATGGTGAAGTTAATACAATGAAGAGTTGAAAGGTGCAACACCAACGAAGGCTGGTTTTCTCCCGGTTAAGGGTTTCTAGTGTAAATCTCTGTGTACTATGTGTATGAGCCATTGATTAATTTATGTTTTTCTTAAGAATCTATATGCATTACTTTACTTCACAGGTTTAAAACTTACAGGGTCCACAACAAATTTGAAGTGATGTGCCCTCCAAGCAAGATTCCTTCAAGCCAAGTGCTCTTCCTTCACCTATGTGCCACGTGGTCTTGATGCCCCTAGGCATAATTGTCCTTCCTCCTAGTGCGTAGTGCTCCTCCAAAAGATAGCTCCACATTGTATGCCAAGGCCCTATCCTTCTCAACACATTGTCATGTAGAAGATGTTACTACCACATATGATAACTCCCTCCATAAGAAGTGCGCCGCCTCTGGTACATATCTCGAGGACAAGCATCCACCTGTAGTAATCTCTTCAAATGTTAATCAATCGAAACAATCTAAGATACAACTAGGGGCTAGGGTTTCACCCTGAACCCCATATCATATGAAGCACACCCCTAGCTTGGTGTAAACACTTTTGTAGCAACACAAAAGTTAAGAGTCCCTTAGTGAGGAAAGTGCTTTCACTGACACTAGTCTTCTCGTTCTGAATCTCCACTGAAACCGCCTTGTGCAAATCAGAATTTGCAATTGTCTTAGAATCAATCATTGATCCTACCACAAGTTCTCGATTAAATCAAGATACGATCATCTCATCTCAAACCTCCAAAAAACATGGACCAGCTGTGAATCTGAAGGAACATAACCTTGGACAATCAACAACTTGCCAAACTCGATCATCCCTCAAGTCAACTTCTTGGCATGTAATCTTCTCACTCCACATCATAAGTTGCTCAAGATTCCTTGAAAAGTTAATCCCATCTATACATAGGGCCAAGACAAGTGGAATAAACCAAAGACATATTTTAAACAAGTAACATACATCCTAAAATATCAAGCTTGTAGGGAAAACAACAATCCACATAGGGCCTCCAACAAACTGTAAACATGAGTATTTCTCCCATGCACCTCAAATTATTTGACAATTGAAGTAAAACCTTCAACAAGGTCAACTTCCTCCTCAAAAGTCCCATTAGCTGCAAGCTTGGAATCAATCATTGATTCCACAATAGGTTTTGGAACCTATCTCCATTGTATCTCACCATACATGCTTTGCATATGCTTCCTCAACATTGGAAGGCTCACCCAAGTTCCTGCTATCATGCACTAGTGTTGTAGGATCAACTAGTAACTTGTAAAGGCCACTGTCCCACACACCTCTTGTTAAAGTCTTTGGACTTGCTAGACTACAATCACTGATAGTACACTGCTGATCTTCAAAAGCAACTCTACAATCCAAATCTGTGATACAAGAAACTAAAAGAAGATTCTTCTTCAAAGTTCAAACCAAGGACAAACAAAACATCATTCATGATTTGAAATGGATCACTATATAATTTGTCATTTGTTTTGGTACTTTTTGGTTAGAAAAATTGGAGCTATTGGCTTGTAGGGCCCATTTTAGGGGTAGGTCTCGTTTTGGTGATTTAGAGTCCATAAACTTTTGGAGCTGTTTGAGGTATCAAACGACATTTTTTTTGGGGTCAAAACTTTGCAAAGAAAGTTTTAGCGTCTCGATGCTATTCTATAGATTGAGATCTTTTCAATGGTGCAAAGATCACCTCAGTCAGAGTCGTATGAGGAAGTTATGCCTCCTGCAAGTTGACCCATCTTGTTAACCACCATGGTATCGAGTGGATGCCCCATCAAATTCCATTACTTACACATGTGGAGCTAGTCACGTGTGGACTTTCAAGAAGATTCTAGAGGGTCCAAAACTAACACTAATTGGAAGTTAAGGCTTGCAAAAACCCTAACTCTAATCCTAGATGGATATCGAGATGGGGTTCCATTCTTATTGTATTGATTATTGTTCCATAATTGAGCAAACCAAGGGAGTGGGATATTGGAGTAGAACAAAGGAAGTAGAAGACCTTGTAGAAGCGCTATAGGCCACAATGTCCATGACAACTCTATAGTGAGTTCACTTTTTTAGTATTGCATTTCATAATTGAGAAGAAACTTGCAAGGCATAATTGCGAAGTTCTGACCTTTTTGTTGGGTTTTCCCATATTGGGTTTCCTAGGGTACATCTTGTGTTCATTGTGTGGATGGTGTATTATTTGCTCTATCTTCTTTCATTTCAGTGTTAGTTTATTTTAGTATTTCATGTGCTAAAGCTAGTAATAGTAAATCTCAATCTTGAGTAAAAGACTGCATAATAAGAGTTTGTAGAAACTTGTAAAATTTATTGTGATGAACTTTTCCAGTGGAATATACATGGTAGTTTATAGATCATATTGGTATCAAGGCAACATTCTTTGGGGTTTTTGTGTGAAATTGTAGGATCTAGGAATTGTTGTAAGAAAGAAGTATCAAAACCCTAATGATGGTGGATGAGTATAGTAACAATCCAAGGGATGAGTATAGTAACATAATGGAAGTTAATTGTGAGTAGAGATTTGAAGTTTGATGAGGATGTGAGGTCTTTTAGTTCATAGGTTTTTCCCTCAAAGATTGAGGAGAAAGAGATGGTTGTTGTTCTAGACACTAATTGAGAGACTCAAGATGAGTCAGATTCAGGGGTGAACGAGGTGAGACTAGTGATGGATACGTCCTCAGCTTCTACTCCAGCATGTGGAAAGCCAATATGGATTACCCGGACATTACAAGAAGCACAAGAGCAGGTAGGAGCACCCAGATCTTCATTGAGGGTGAGTAGACCTCCTTGGAGATACTCTAGCCATGTTGCATTGAATTCCTCCACTTGTGAGCCTACCAGTTGTTTTGAGGAGGTTCGATGTGATTCCTTGGTGGAGGAGTGTGATGGATGGGTGATAGTTCCTTTTCAGAAGACAATGCTTTACTCTGAGGCTGTAGCAGGTACAAATTTATAGATGGCAGGTTTGGTTGAATTGTAGAGGGATATGACAGGTGTTGGTGAAAAAAATTTCCTCGTAAAGAGGGAGTGTTAGCTTTCAAAGTTACTTTGAAAGTGTGTACACCATGTTTGGGGGTGCTTCATGAGATAAGGAATGCATGGTGTATGGTTGATCCTTGGTGTTTCGTGATGGAATTGCGCATTGGAGATGGCTTACTCTTGAGTTCCTAGACCTTGTATGGATGCTTGTATGACGTTCTTCCTTGGAGCATTAGAGATCTATGGAGCTTGGTGACTTCTTCATGTAATCGACACATGGAGGGAGGTTGCTTGCTTGGAGAATGCATTGCATTGGAGGAGGAGAGTTGGGCGGTTTGGAGGAGGGTGTTGAGCCCTAAACAACATGGGGTTGCTTGGATGGAGGCTTACACTTGACTTGAGGACGTTTTGGTTGAGGGAGTGGACATGTAGGTGTGGTGGTTCCTGAGGAGGCACATGTCCTTGGAGATGCATTGGAGCTTTGGAGCCTTAGAGGAGTGTTGGACCTTGGGGAGTAGTTCTCATGCCTTGGAGCCTTTCTTGTTGATTTTCGTCACCTTGGAGTAGAGCGCTTCACATGTGTGGACCTACTTGTGTCTTGTAGGTTGCTTGTAGTGCTCTAGGTCCACTTGTCATTGTACAACTCCTTTACTTCTCATATAAATAGAGGAAGGAGAGATTCATTATTATCATCAATCATGCACATGTGCTTATTCTTCTTTACACTTGGGTTAGAGATGTAAGAGGAGGAGCACTGGTCTCTCTCTCTCTCTTGTTCAATCTTCTTTGTACTTTATCTCTCTTTGTCTTAAAGCGCTAGGGTTTCTTGGAGCATTCTTGAAGTCTAGGGCTAGGGTTTGATCCCTAAGGAGGAGTTAGGGTTTGGTGATAAACCCTAAGTTGTACTTGTTGAGGAGGAAGAGAAGAGGAGACACCTTGCATGAGGCCAAGGACGACTTGCTAGTGGTGATTCTAGCTTGTTGGAGTTTCTTAGATGGGGCTAGAGTGTTTCTTGGTTTTCTCTAGCTAGAGTTTTTGAGAGCTTGGAGGTGTTAGAATATTGGATGTGCTCGTTTAACCATAGACAATATAGCAATATTGTCACCCAACCATAGGCACTAATGCCACCACCGAGCTCCTTGACCTTGACAGAGAGAAGAATTTCCGGCAACAAACTAATAGCCAACCAAGGCTAATGCACCAAGCAAAGATAACCAAAACTGATCAGAGAGTCCAACCCAGAAAAATCGAAAAATGCAGATTGCAGAACTGCCGGCAGCGACTGCTCCTCAGACTTGCGAACAACTGGTCTTTTGAAGTGCGCACAAGTGTACTTTTGCAGTTCTGAGAATTTTGGCTAAAATGAAGACTGACCTTCTATATTTATACTGCTTCTGCCAGACTGCCTGGGCCGACTTCTCATTTTGGGTGCTAATTACTTAGTATATAATATTTCCTTTAGCCGACTTTTTTTCTAGGATTATATCCAAATCTTTTCTTGCTTCCGGAATATTATAATCTTGTCAAAGGTGACAAATGGAGGTTAATACCTCCCGCAGTAAGAAAAGACTTGGATATAACCCTAGACTTGGATATAACACCTCCTTCATTCAGTCTAACCACTGGAAGGAAGCTAAGCCATAAGGTTATCAAGCTCGTTGAAGAGTTGCCGCTAGGGTTTGTAGCAGGAGCAGTTACTGAAGCACTACCGCTAGGGTTACTAGCAGGTGCAGTTGCAGAAACCCTAAAACTCTTGCCTAGCACCTTATGATGGAATACCTTACTCAAGGAGAAGATGTTCTAGTGCGCCTTAGTCCAACGCACCTCTTGGCACTCTCAGAAGGCAAAAATGTGAAGATTGAGATTTTGGGTCAAAGCTTGACCAGTCAACAGAAATCATGAATGAAAAGACGAATCATCTACACTACTCAGTGCTCACAGGAACTCTTGAAGATGACACGTGGATAATTGATAGTGGAGCTTCCAAGCATATGACAGGAGACCAAGCCAGACTCTCCAATCTAAATGAAAAGAAGACATCGTACAAGGTAGAACTTGGAGACAAAAACACTTACCTAGTTGAAGGAATTGGTCAAGCCTCCGTCAAATTGAAAACAGGTAACAATGTTCATTTGAGCAATGTCTTATATATACCTGGTTTAGAAAAGAATCTTGTATCCATATCTTGCCTAGAAGACAAAGGAAACATAATAGCCTTTGTAGATGGAAAAGTATTATCTTGGCCTAGAGACTCCAGCATAGAGAATGCTAGAGTTATTGGAACCCATGAAGGAAGACTATACAGAGTCCAGACTACTAGAACGAAATGATGAAGCCCTTGTACATGATGAAGTCAATCCCAATGAACTTTGGCATAGAAGGTATGCTCATATCAACTATCAAGCATTACCCTTCCTCAAAAAGATGGTTGAAGGAATACCAGAACTACAATCTACACATGAAGGAATTTGCAAAGGATGTGCTCTTGGTAAGAATGTTAAGAAATCATTCTCAAGCAGCAATAGTAGATCTAAAGAAATTCTACATCTAATACATTAAGATGTTTGTGGTCCGATGCTAGTCAAATCTCTAGGAGGTTCTCTTTACTATGTAATCTTCATAGATGATTACTCGAGAAAGACTTGGTTATATCTCTTGAAAACAAAGGATGAAGTATTGAACAAGTTTCAAGAATTCAAAGCAGAGATAGAGAACCTCACAAACAAGAAAATCAAGACCTTGAGAATAGGTAATGGAGGAGAATATACATCAAAGGAATTTGTTGCCTTTTGCAAATCGGCAGGGGTTATGAGGGAGCTAATTGTTCCCCATAATCCTTAACAAAATGGTGTAGCAGAAAGGAAGAACAGATCTATTGAAGAAACTGTGAAGGCACTATTGAACGATCAAGGTTTATCTATGTATCTATGGGGAGAAGCAGCCATGATAGCAATATATGTTCATAACATAAGTCCTCACCGCATATTGAAGGATATGACTCCAGAAGAAGCCTTCTTAGGAAAGAAACCTAATGTGGAACACTTAAGAATCTTTGGATGCCCTGTTTACTTTCACATCCCCAAGGATAAAATGAAGAAATTAGAACCCTCAGGAAAGAAGGACATATTCGTGGGATACAATGAATCATCCAAGGCCTATAGAATCTATATCTCGGAACAACATAAGGTTGAAGTCAGTAGAGATGTAACCTTCAATGAAAAGATGGCTTTCAAGAAATCCATAGAAGAAACTATAGAAGAAGAAGAGCAAGAAGAGACTAATGAAGAAAGCACATGTCTTCCAGAAAATTAGAATGAAGAAACAGAACAACTTGATCATCCGATGCAGCCATGTGAAATTATTGAATCAGACATTGTACCCAAAACCAAGAAACGTTCAGCTTGGCTTGAAGCTACCCTACAAGAAGCAGAAAGACTCAAAGCCCCAAGTGGCACCTTCAGAAAAAGCAAGAAGCCCAAGAGATTCTCCAACTATGCAGCATGTATGACAAAGCTTCTAAACGAAGAACCCTCCACATTTGAAGTGGTAGCTCAGAAGAAACAATGGAAAGAAGCCATGACAGAAGAACACCAGTCCATCATGAAGAATGATGTATGAGAAATTGTGCCTAGACCTACAGAAAAATTAGTAGTAACTTCAAAATGGGTCTATAAGATCAAGCATGCAACAGACGAAAGCGTGGACAAATATAAAGCAAGATTCGTAGATGGAGGGTTCTCCCAGAAGGAGGGAGAAGACTATGACGAGACATTCGCTCCTGTTGCCAGATATACTTCTATTAGAGCCATTATGTCTCTTACTGCTTCCATGGGATGGAGTTTACATCAGATGGATGTAAAAACAACTTTCCTCAATGGAGCAATCGAAGAAGAAGTATACATTGAACAACCTCAAGGATTTGAAGTACATTCCAGAGACACCCATGTTTGTAGACTAAAGAAAGCTTTATATGGACTCAAGCAAGCTCCAAGAGCTTGGTATGCCAGAATAGACAACTACTTAATAAGACTTGTTTTTTCCAAGAGTCATGCAGATCCAAATCTTTACTACAAAGTCGTGAACAATGCACCTGTGATTCTACTTCTATATGTCGACAATTTATTTTTGACAGGTGACGAGTCTCTCATCATCCAGTGTAAAAAGGAACTAGCTTTTGAGTTCGATATGAAAGATCTTGGTCTCATGCACTATTACTTGAGACTAGAAGTATGGCAGAAGCGTGGTGAAGTACTCCTTGGACAAGGAAAGTATGCAGTGAAGATTCTTCAGAAGTTCGGAATGATGGATTGCAAATCCATGGAAACTCCTATGACCACAGATATAAGAAAAGTAAGAGACTCAGATTCTGATCCAGTAGACCCGTCCCTATATCGGCAATTGATTCGGTCATTGATGTATTTAGTAAATACTCGACCAGGTATTTGCTTTGCCGTAAACACACTAAGCCAGTTCCAGGTGGAACCCAGACATGAGCATTGGACAACTGCAAAGCATGTTCTAAGATATATTCGTGGGACACTAAACTATGGTATAAGATATACTGCATCCAGCGATATACAACTTCATGGATTCACAGATTCAGATTGGGCAAGAAGTGCAGAAGACGGAAGGAGTACTTCAGGGATGTGTTTCAGCTTGGGCTTTGCTGTGATATCTTGGGGCAACAGGAAACAAAAGTTTGTCGCACTTAGCACAATAGAAGGAGAATATATCGCAGCATGTGAGGCATGTACAAAAGCAATATGGTTGAGAAAGTTGATTTCTGGATTATTTGATCATGTTTCAGATTCGACCATAATATACTGTGACAACCAGAGTTGTATAAGGCTATTAGAACATCCAGTGTTTCATGAACAGTCGAAACACATTGAGATCAAATACTACTTTATTCGAGATAAAGTCCAAGAAGGAGAAATGAAGCTCTAGTATATCCCCACAGATGAGCAGACAACGAATATCTTGACAAAGCCTCTGTCCAGAATAAAGTTTGCATACTTACGAGACAAGTTGGGGATCGTGGAAATAACTCCCTTAGCTGAAAGGGAAGAGATGGCTCTCCAGGTTGGGAGAGAGCACTGATAAATCATTGATTTATGGACAATCATTTTCCAACTTGGAAAATGGTCCAGGATGGGCAGTTCCTTTCCAGTTCGGAAAGTGGTTTGAGATTTCTGATGGACAGGCATTTTCCAGTTTGAAAAATGGTCCAGATCGAACGGTCATTTTCGTAATGAAAATGGTTCGATAGATTGATGATGTACCATAGACAACGATTCCCCTTGTGGCCAGTGTGGGGGAATGGTCTAGGACAGTCTTTCTTCTTGGCAATCACTCTCAGTAGTGGTCAAGAAGAATGGTCCGCCTCGTCGGGCAGTCATTCTTTCGAAGTTCACAGTTGTGAGCAATTTCGAAGAATGGTCCGTTTTGGAGGTTGGTGCGAGACAATCATTTCCTTAGGAAATGGTCCGGATAGTCATTCCCAAGGGCAGACTCATTCTCTCTAGGTTGCACTTTGCTTAGCGCCAGAAGAATTGGCCCAGTTAGGTGAATGGTCCAAGTTCAACAATCAGGGACAGACATTCCCTAGGGAAGATTCATTCTCTCCAAGTTGCACTTTGTTTAGTGTCGGAGGAATGGCCCAGTTAGGTGAATGGTCCAGGCTCAGAAATCAGGGACAATTATTCTTCCATGCTTGGGAAGAATAGTCCAGATAGCCCATGATTGATGTTTTTACTTTCTGAGGGCAGATGCTCTTCCAGATCTCACAGATGTGAGTGGAAGAATGGCCCAGATGACTCAGTTTATATCATGATATTATTTTCTGTGCAGGTTGATATCAGATGATATGATTGCTATGGAGAATGTATGTCTCTAGACAGTAGATGTATGCTACTGTGGTGGATATGTTTCAGTGATTGTGACTATGTGTCACTAATTGAGTAGTTGTGTACTACTATGGATAAACACAGTTGTGTTCTATTAGATGACATTGTACTAATTGTCATGGAGATTATCCAGTTGGATAATGATGACGGTGCTTGTGATTTGATCATGAGATAACCCGTGTGGCTATAATGATGCTACCGGTTGAATGGTCTGTTTGTGCTCAAGACCATTACCTATTATACCTCCCTAGCTAGGAGGGAGTGTTGATATTATGGTAGCTGCGGGAGGTATTAACCTCCATTTGTGACCTATGATGAGATTAGAATATTTTGGAAGCAAGAAAAGACTTGGATATAACCCTAGAAGAGAAGTCGGCTAAAGGAAATATTATATATTAAGTATTTAGCACCCAAAAAGAGAAATCGGCCCAAGCTACCTAGCAAAAGTAGTATAAATATAGGGCGTCGATCTTCATTTGAGCCAGATCACTCAGAATCACAGAAATCTACTTGTGCGCATTGCAGAAGTCCAGTTGTGCACAAGTCTGGGGAGCAGCTGCTGCCACTAGTCCTGCAATCTGCATTTTCGGTTTTTCTGGGTTGGACTCTCTGATCAGTTTTGGTTATCTTTGCTTGGTGCATTAGCCTTGGTTGGCTATTGGTTTGTTGACGAAATTCTTCTCTCTGTCAAGGTCAAGGTGCTCGGGGGTGGCATTAGTGCCTATGGTTGGGTGACAATATTGCTATATTGTCTATGGTTAAACGAGCACACCCACTTTACTAACACTCACAACTGTGAGCTTCGAAAGAATCACTGTCCGGTGAGGCAGACCAGTCTTCTTGACCACTACTGAGAGTGACTATCAAGAAGAAAGACTGTCCTAGGCCATTCCCCCACACTGGCCACAAGGGGAATTGTTGTCTATGGTACATCAACAATCCATCGAACCATTTTCATTGCGAAAATGACTGTTCGATTTGGACCATTTTCCAAACTGGAAAATGCCTATCCATCAGAAATCTCAAACCACTTTCCGAACTGGAAAGGAACTGCCCATGCTGGACCATTTTCCAAGCTGGAAAAATGACTGTCCATAAATCAATGATATATCAGTGCTCCCTCCCAACCTGGAGAGCCATCTCTTCGTTTTCAGCTAAGGGGGTTATTTCCACGATCCCCAACTTGTCTCATAAGCATGGAAACTTTATTTTGGATAGAGGCTTTGTCAAGATATCTGCTGTCTGCTCATTTGTGGGGATACTAGAGCTTCACTTCTCCTTCTTGGACTTTATCTCAAATAAAGTAGTATTTGATCTCAATGTGTTTCGACTGTTCATGAAACATTGGGTGTTCTGATAGCCTTATACAACTTTGATTGTCATAGTATATTATGGTTGAATCTAGAACCTGATCAAATAGTCCAAAAATCATCTTTCTCAGCCACACTGCTTCTGTACATGCCTCACATGCTGCGATATATTCTGCTTCTGCTGTGCTGAGTGCGGCAGACTTCTGTTTCCTGCTGCCCCAAGATATCATAGCGAAGCCCAAGCTGAAACACATTCCTGAAGTACTCCTTCTGTCTTCTGCACTTCCTGCCCAATCTGAATCTGTGAATCCATGAAGTTGTATATCGCTGGATGCAGTATATCTTAAACCATAGTTTAGTGTCCCACGAATGTATCTTAGAACATGCTTTGCAGCTATCCAATGTTCATGTCTGGGTTCCACCTGGAATTGGCTTAGTGTGTTTACGACAAAGCAAATATCTGGTCGAGTATTTACCAAATACATCAATGACCCAATTAATTGCTGATATAGGGACGGTTCTATTGGATCAGAATTTGAGTCTCTTACTTTTCTTATATTTGTGGTCATAGGAGTSTCCATGGATTTGCAATCCATCATTCCAAATTTCTGAAGAATCTTCACTRCATACTTTCCTTGTCCAAGGAATACTTYACCATGCTTCTGCCATACTTCTAGTCCCAAGTAATAATGCATGAGACCAAGATCTTTCATATCGAACTCAGAGGCTAGTTCCTTTTTACACTGGATGATGAGAGACTCTTCACCTGTCAAGAATAAATCGTCGACATATAGCAGTAAAATCACAGGTGCATTGTTCACGACTTTGTAGTAAAGATTTGGATCTACATGACTCTTGGAGAAACCAAGTCTCATTAGGTAGCTGTCTATTCCGGCATACCAAGCTCTTGGACATTACTTGAGTCCATATAAAGCTTTCTTTAGTCTGCAAACATGAGTGTCTCTGGAATGTACTTCAAATCCTTGAGGTTGTTCAATGTATACTTCTTCTTCGATTGCTCCATTGAGGAAAGCTGTTTTTACATCCATCTGATGTAAACTCCATCCCATGGAAGCAACAAGAGACATAATGGCTCTAATATAAGTATATCTGGCAAGAGGAGCGAATGTTTTGTCATAGTCTTCTCCCTCCTTTTGGGAGAACCCTCTAGCTACGAACCTTGCTTTATATTTGTCCACGCTTTCGTCTGTTGCATGTTTGATCTTATAGACCCATTTTGAAGTTACTACTGATTTTTCTTTAGGTCTAGGCACAATTTCCCATACATCATTTTTCATGATGGATTGGTGTTCTTCTGTCATGGCTTCTTTCCATTGTTTCTTCGGAGCTGCCTCTTCAAAAGTGGTGGGTTCTTCGTCTAGAAGCTTTGTCATACATGCTGCATAATTGAAGAATCTCTTGGGCTTCTTGCTTTTTCTAAAGGTGCCACTTGGGGCTTTGAGTCTTTCTGCTTCTTGTAGAGTAGCTTCAAGCCAAGCTGGTCGTTTCTTGGTTTTGGGTACAGTGTCTGAATCAATAGTCTCACATGGTTGCATCGATTGATCGAGTTGTTCTGTTTCTTCATTCTGACTTTCTGGAAGACATGTGCTTTCTTCAATAGGCTCTTCATACTCTTCTTCTTCTATAGTTTCTTCTATGGATTTCTTGAAAGCCATATTTTCATTGAAGGTTACGTCTCTACTGACTTCAATCTTATGTTGTTTTGGGATATAGATTCTATAGGCCTTGGATGAATCACTGTATCCCATGAATATGCCCTTCTTTCCCGAGGGTTCTAATTTATTCCTTTTATCCTTGGGAATATGAAGTAAACAGGGCATCCAAAGATTCTTAAGTGTTCCACATTAGGTTTCTTTCCTGAGAAGGCTTCTTTTGGAGTCATATCCTTCAATATGCGGCGAGGACTTCTGTTCTGAACATATATTGTTGTCATGGCTGCTTCTCCCCATAGATACATAGATAAACCTTGATTGTTCAACAATGCCTTCACAGTTTCTTCAATAGATCTGTTCTTCCTCTCTGCTACACCATTTTGTTGAGGATTATGAGGAACAGTTAGCTCCCTCCTAATCCCTGCCGATTTGCAAAAGACAACAAATTCCTTGGATGTATATTCTCCTCCATTATCTGTTCTCAAGGTCTTGATTTTCTTGTTTATGAGTGTTAGAATTAGGGAAAGAAAACAAGAATTTACTTTTCAAAATTTTCTGTAGATAAGATCAATAAGAACACATTAAATTTATACAGATCTGAACTCCAAAAATATTCTCAGTATGTTTAGGTAGTTAGATCTGAACTAGAAAGTAATTCTGAACATGTACAGTAGAGAGATCTAAACTATAAATCATTTTTGAGTAAATAAAAACATTTAGATCTGAACTAGAAAGTAATTCTGAACATGTACAGTAGATAGATCTAAACTGTAAAATATTTCTGAGTGAACAACACACTTAGATCTGAACTGTAGATGTATTTCTAAGTCAGATCTGAACTGTAGATATATATTTGAGCATGCACAATAGATAGATCTAGACTAGGTAAACATTTCTTAGCATGTACATTAGATAAATCTGAACTAGACAACAAAATCAAGGTATGCTAATCAATAGATCTAAGTGCAAGCAAAGCAATAGGACTGAAAACAACAACTTACCTCTTGATGATCTTACCTCTGTGTAATAAAGAAGATTATGCCACATATGAGAGATGATAGGCCAAAGTGTTATGCTTAGATAAGTTTGTGTGTCATGGATCTACCTCAAGGTTAGATCCAACAAGAGAATAGAGGACAATGAAGCCACCAAGGAGAAGAACTCACACAAAGCAATCAAAACCCCACCGGAAACAAAACCCTTGTGCAAGCCACACACAGTATCTAGATCAGGACCAAGGGTGGACGACTGCCTATAAAGAAGATCTAGCAATCCAATAAGGGTGCCGTGGCCCTCAGGGTTCCAGATCTGCTCAAGAGGGAGGGGACAACAGCCTCAAACAGGTTCCGCTTGCTTGAGGAGAGGGTCGGCTGTAATAGGATGGCAACAAAGGAGGAGGCTGCAACCTTTTGGACACTTTGCAACAACAAACAAATGGAACCTCAATTCAGCAACCCTTAGCACAATAAGATACTTGGCAACAAGAAGGAAAAGACTTGGCAGCAGTGAAGAAAGGACCCTCGACACAGCGTAAACAAAAGGACCTATCAACAACAATAAAAGAAGACTGATCCGAACTGTTGAAAGAGGCCGCATCTCAACTAGAAGATCTCAGAACAATCCACCAGACTTGGAAGAGGAGAGAATGAGAGTAAGTAAAAGTGAGGGGGAAGGGTTTATATTTATACTTTTAGGCTAGGGCTAGGCTAATAAAAAATATAATTAAAAATAACATATTCAATTAATATAAATATTAATTTAATATGTTATAATTAAACATTAATAAATATTTTTCTTATTAATCCCTAAAACCAAAAATACAAACCTCAATCAACTCAAACTCAAAAAATCAAAGGGTGAGGAACAAGTAAGGGGTTGAGGAGAGGTTCTCTTAGTGGCAACACATGTCCATATTATTCTCAAGGTGACCAATTAACTTTATCATCACTGCATATGGGATACATCCCTCATGTGGTCATGCTCATAATCTCTCCTAGGCCCTGTGGACCATCCTGGAAGAGAGGAAGAGGATCACACTCCCACAAATCTTGGTATTACACCAAGATCTACCTGATCAAGGATTAGGTTGCCCTAGAACATATCTGGGGTCTTATCTAGCAAGGTACAAGACCAAGGATCAACCCATGCTTCAGGCATGGGTACCCTGGAATACATCCAGGGGCCCTAGACATATTTAGGGACTTAAACTGCTTGGTCCCAGACTAAGAACCCCAATCATCTACTAGGGGCCCTCACAAGGGTCTTTACTGCTTGGTCCCAAACCAAGAACCCCAATTATCTACTGGGGGCCCTCACAAGGGTCTTTTGCCATGGCTCTAACTGCTTGGTCCCAGACCAAGAACCCCAGGAGTGTATTGGGGGCCCTAGTCCACAACTAGGGTCTTAAGCCATCCTCTAGGGAGAATGGCTCTTGCAGCTGCATTAAATTCAACACTCCCTCTCAGCAAGAGAGGTATTCTCAGCTACACCAAGCTTGTCACGAAAGTACACAAACTTTGTCAGGGACAGTGGCTTGGTCAAAATATCTGCCATCTGTTCTGTCGTCGGAACATACTGAATACTGAGAACGTTTTTTTGCACCATGTCCCGGACATAGTGATATCTCATCTCAATGTGTTTCGACCTGTCGTGAAACATTGGATTCTCGGTGAGCTTTATACAACTCTGGTTGTCACAGTGAATGACTGTGGGTTCTAGCTCTGTACTGAACAAGTTTGAAAGTAGTTCCTAAGCCACACTGCTTCTCTACTAGCAACACTTGCAACAATGTATTTTGCTTCTGCAGTGCTCTGGGCTATGGAGCCCTGTTTCCTGCTGGACCAGGAAATCATTGCTGAACCCAAACTGAAGCAATATCCGAAAGTGCTCTTTCGATCCACTGTACTGCCCATCCAATCTGAATCTGTAAATCCATGAAGCATTATACCTCCACTGGAAGTGTATCTGAGACCATAAGCTATAGTTCCCCGGACATATCTCAGAATATGCTTAACAACAACCATATGTATATGCTTTGGTGCACACATGAACTGGTTGAGGGATTTACCGCATAACAAATGTCTGGTCTAGTATGTACGAGGTACATCAATGACCCAATGATCTGCCGATACAAGGTGGGGTCTTCTGGATCTGAACCTGTAACCTGATCTTGTAGTTTCTTTAGGTTAGAGATCATTGGTGTGGTCATGGACTTGCAGTCCATCATGCCAAATTTGTGGAGCATGTCAACTGCATATTTACTCTGTGAGAGAAAGATCTCATCTGGTTTCTGCCATACCTCCAAGCCCAAGAAATAATGCATGAGCCCCAAGTCTTTCATTTCGAACTCTGCGGAAAGCTCCCTCTTAGTCTGAGCTATCAAGTTTTCCTCTCCAGTGAGGAACAAATCATCCACGTATAAGACTAAGATAATTGAATGATTTTGTACAATATTTATATAAAGATTGGGATCTGCTATGCTCTTCGTGAATCCAAGACTCTATAGAAAGATGTCTATTCTACCATACCAAGCTCTCGGAGCTTGCTTCAACCCGTATAGGGCTTTCTTGAGTTTGCATACATGAGATTCTTTCCCATGAATCACAAAACCTTCAGGCTGTTCAATATATACTTCTTGCTCAACTTCACCGTTAAGAAAAGCAGTCTTAACGTCCATCTGGTGAAGTTTCCAACCAAAAACTGCTGCAAGAGAGATAATAATCCTGATTGAAGTATATTTGGCAACTGGAGCAAAAATCTCGTCATAGTCAATTCCTTTTTTTTGAGAGAAACCACGAGCCACGAATCTAGCCTTGTATTTTTCAATACTGCCATCTGCTGCATGCTTTATCTTATAAATCCATTTGGAAGTTACCACTGATTTTCCACGAGGTCTAGGAACCACTGCCCATACATCATTCTTTAGAATTGAATCATATTCTTCTATCATAGCATCTTTCCACACTTGATGTTTGGAGGCTTCTACAAATGTGGAAGGTTCTGAATCAATCACAATATTCAACTTAGCTATGAGACTAGAGTACTTATCTTGTTTCTTGCTTTCTCTGAAGGTGCCCTTAGGAGCTGAATGCTTTTCTTCTTCTTTTAGTATTTCCTGGCACCAGGATGGTTTCCTTTTAATAGGAGGTATCTCCATTGGAAACTCAATAGTATCCCTTGATGGATCCATTGGAAGTTCTGAGGTTTCCTCCCTCTACTCATCTAGAAAAGGAGAATTTGAAGAATCAAGTGGTGGAGCTTCCTGCTCCTCTGAATCACATGGAAGTTCTCTGTCCCGACGAAAAGTTGCCTCTTCATGAAAAGTCACGTCTCTGCTTACTTCGATGAACTTTTGACCTGGGATATAAATCCTGTAAGCCTTTGAGGTTTCACTATATTCCACAAAAGTTCGTTTCTTTCCAGAGGGCTCTAGCTTAGTTCTCTTTTCCTTTGGAATGTGAATATAGACTGGACTGCCAAAGATTCTCAAGTGATCAATTGAAGGCTTCATTCCGGTGAAAACTTCTTCTGGAGTTTTTGCTTCAAGAACTTTGTGTGGACATCTGTTATGAATGTAGACAACAGTAATGGCAGCTTCAGCCCAAAGAGATAATGGTAAGTTCTGGTCGTACATCATGGCCCTGGCTGCTTCACAGATAATTTTGTTCTTTCTTTCGGCTACCCCATTCTGTTGGGGGTTATATGACACAGTCATCTCCCTCTTAATTCCATAAGCCCGACAGAGTTCATCGTATTTGAAGGAGTCAAATTCTTTACCATTGTCTGTTTTGAAAACTCGGATGTGTCTGCCTGTTTGATTTTCAACAAGATTCTTGAAATCTTGAAATCTGCTGAAAGATTCATCTTTGGTCTTTAAAAAATAAATCCAAGTTTTACGAGAACAATCATCAATAAAAATGATATAGTAAATACAACCATTCATAGATGGAGCAGTCATGGGCCCACAAAGATCAGAATGAATTAGATCTAGAATGCCATTAGATTTTCTATTGCTGTGAGGATAGGCTTTCTTAGTATTCTTACCAAGTGCACAACCTCTACAAACACTATCATGCTCAAAAGAAAATACTGGCATACATGTCACCATCTTTTGCAAACCTGAAAGTGCGTTGTAGTTGAGATGTCCAAGTCTTCTGTGCCAAAGCTCCCAGGGATTTACCATCTCATGAGCTAGTGCTTGAACAACCTGCCTGAAATTTTATAAAGTCCACTCTCACGAGTTCCAATAGTCATAGCAGTGCTCATATCTTCATTTGAGAACCACATGCGGGCCTTCTCTTTGGTGAAGGCTATTGAGTAACCTTTTCTTTCTAACACTGCAACTGAGATTATATTTTTCTTTAAATCAGGAACATAAAGAATTTCATCAATATGAAAGATATTACCTGATTGGAGTTGGAAAGAAGCAGATCCATAACCTTTTATGTCATAAGTACCATCATCACCCAATTCCACCTTTACATTGAATTTCTTGTTTCGATAGTTTGCAAGATTTTGTTTGAAGCCTGTCATGTGTTTGGAAGCATCGATGTCCATTAACCAAATCTCCTCTGACTTGGTAATGGTGCCAGAAAGAGCTGAGATAAGATAATATTCTTATTGTTGTTCTTTCTCTTTGGTGGCAGCTCTGGTTTGTCTTCTTTGAGGCTCCTGTTGAGGTTTAGCCTCTTCAGTGGCAATTGAGGCTTGGAACCTTCCTTTTCTTTTCTACTGAGAGGGAGGGTTCCTGCAATCTCTTGCATAGTGTCCTAGCTTATTGTAGTTAAAACATTTAACTTTAAATAAATGAGGATTAAGATGAGATAACTTACCTTGAGGTTTCTTACCTTTGCCTTTAGATTTAGGGAACTTCTTCCATTTCTTGGCTTTTGCTGCAAGGGCATGGTCTTTTAGAATTGAATGATCATTTTTGCTGTTTAGTCTTCCTTCTTCTTCTAAGCAGTCATGCCACAATCTTTCAAAGTTAGGTTGGGATTCTCTTCCATTGACAGATGCGAGAAAAACTCCCCATGACTCAGGAAGTCCATCAAATGCAGTTTGCACAAGGTCATCATCATCTACAAGAACTCCTATTGCAATAAGCTGATCTTTGGTTTGAACAATCTTGAAGAAGAAGGTAGCAATTGATTTATCTTTTCCCATTCTCAAAGTATGTAATTGTTTCTTCAATATTCTTTTCTGAGTTGGTGCTTTCTTTTCATAGAGGTTTGCCAAAGCATCAAAACAATCTTGGGCAGTCCTTAGATGACCAATGATGGGTATCATGCTGTCCTTAACAGAATAAAAAATGATTCTTTTAGCCTTGGTTTGTTTCCTTTTGTATGCTGCCCTGGCTGTGTTTGAAGTGGGTTCTTCAATTTCCCTAGTCATCAACTCTTCTAGATCATTCTCTTCAATAATGTTAACTATTCCGCATTTCCAAGCATTGAAGTTGGCAGCCCCTACAAGTCTATCTTCAACTTTAACTGAAGAGGAGGCCATGCTGAGATCTCTTGATTAGTTTAATAAGGAGATGCCGTTGATCTGCAAAACAACCCTAATATGGATCTACGCAGGCTCAAGTCTGCACACTTCTTGAGCTCTTTTCACGCCCTAAGCTCGGATACCATGTTAGAATTAGGGAAAGAAAACAAGAATTTACTTTTCAAAATTTTCTGTAGACAAGATCAACAAGAACACATTAAATTTATACAGATCTGAACTCCAAAAATATTCTCAGTATGTTTAGGTAGTTAGATCTGAACTAGAAAGTAATTCTGAACATGTACAGTAGATAGATCTAAACTATAAATCATTTCTGAGTAAATAAAAACATTTAGATCTGAACTAGAAAGTAATTCTGAACATGTTCCGTAGATAGATCTAAACTGTAAAATATTTCTGAGTGAACAACACACTTAGATCTGAACTGTAGATGTATTTCTAAGTCAGATCTAAATTGTAGATATATATCTAAGCATGCACAGTAGATAGATCTAGACTAAGTAAACATTTCTTAGCATGTACATTAGATAAATCTGAACTAGACAATAAAATCAAGGTATGCTAATCAATAGATCTAAGTGCAAGCAAAGCAATAGCACTGAAAACAACAACTTACCTCTTGATGATCTTACCTCTGTGTAATAAAGAAGATCATGCCACATATGAGAGATGATAGGCTAAAGTGTTATGCTTAGATAAGTCTGTGTGTCATGGATCTACCTCAAGGGTTAGATCTAACAAGAGAATAGAGGACAATGAAGCCACCAAGGAGAAGAACTCACACAAAGCAATCAAAACCCCACTGGAAACAAAACCCTTGTGCAAGCTACACACAGTATCCAGATCAGAACCAAGGGTGGACGACTGCCTATAAAGAAGATCTAGCAACCCAATAATGGTGCCGCGGCCCTCAGAGTTCCAGATCTGCTCAAGAGGGAGGGGACGACAGCCTCAAACAGGTTCCGCTTGCTTGAGGAGAGGCCGACTGTAATAGGATGGCAATAGAGGAGGCGACAACCTTTTGGACACTTTGCAACAACAAACAAATGGAACCTCAATTCAACAACCCTTAGCACAGTAAGATACTTGGCAACAAGAAGGAAAAGACATGGCAACAGTAAAGAAAGGACCCTCCACACAGCATAAACAAAAGGACCTGTCAATAACAATAAAAGAACACTGATCTGAACTGTTGAAGGAGGCCACAACTCAACTAGAAGATCTCAGAACAATCCGCCAGACTTGGAAGAGGAGAGAATGAGAATAAGTGAAAGTGAGGGGGAAGGGTTTATATTTATACTTTTAGGCTAGGGCTAGGCCAATAAAAAATAACATATTCAATTAATATAAATATTAATTTAATATGTTATAATTAAACATTAATTAATATTTTTCTTATTAAGCCCTAAAACAAAAAATACAAACCCCAATCAACTCAAACTCAAAAAATCAAAGGGTGAGAAACAAGTAAGGGGTTTATGAGAGGTTCTCTTAGTGGCAACACATGTCCATATTATTCTCAAGGTGACCAATTAAGTTTATCATCATTGCATATGGGATACATCCCTCATGTGGTCATGCTCATCTTCATAATCTCTCCTAGGCCCTGTGGACCATCTTGGAAGAGAGGAAGATGATCACACTCCCACAAATCTTGGTATTACACCAAGATCTACCTGATCAAGGATTAGGTTGCCCCATAACATATCTGGGGTCTTATCCACCAAGGTACAAGAAAAAGGATCAACCCATGCTTTAGGCATGGGTACCTTGGAACACATCCAGGGGCCCTAGACATATCTAGGGACTTAAACTGCTTGGTCCCAGACCAAGAACCCTAGTCATCTACTGGGGGCCGTCACAAGGGTCTTTACTGCTTGATCCTAGACCAAGAATCCCATTTATTTACTGGGGGCCCTCACAAGGGTCTTTTGCCATGGCTCTAACTGCTTGGTCCCAGACCAAGAACCCCAGGAGTGTACTGGGGGCCCTAGTCCACAACTAGGGTCTTTAGCCATCCTCCAGGGAGAATGACTCTTGCAACTGCATTAAATTCAACAGTGAGGTTCTCTATCTCTGCTTTGAATTCTTGAAACTTGCTGAATACTTCGTCCTTTGTTTTCAAGAGATATAACCAAGTCTTTCTCGAGTAATCATCTATGAAGATTACATAGTAAAGAGAACCTCCTAGAGATTTGACTAGCATCGGACCACAAACATCTGAATGTATTAGATCTAGAATTTCTTTAGATCTACTATTGCTGCTTGAGAATGGTTTCTTAACATTCTTACCAAGAGCACATCCTTTGCAAATTTCTTCATGTGTAGACTGTAGTTCTGGTATTCCTTCAACCATCTTTTTGAGGAAGGGTAATGCTTGATAGTTGATATGAGCATACCTTCTATGCCAAAATTCATTGGGATTGACTTCATCATGTACAAGGGCTTCATCATTTCGTTCTAGTAGTCTGGACTTTGTATAGTCTTCCTTCATGGGTTCCAATAACTYTAGCATTCTCTATGCTGGAGTCTCAATGCCAAGATAATACTTTTCCATCTACAAAGGCTATTTTGTTTCCTTTGTCTTCTAGGCAAGATATGGATACAAGATTCTTTTCTAAAGYAGGTATATATAAGACATTGCTCAAATGAACATTATTACTTGTTTTCAATTTGACGAAGGCTTGATCAATTCCTTTGACTGGGTAAGTGTTTTTGTCTCCAAGTTCTACCTTGTACGATGTCTTCTTTTCATTTAGATTGGAGAGTCTGGCTTGATCTCCTGTCATATGCCTGGAAGCTCCACTATCAATTATCCACATGTCATCTTCAAGAGTTCCTGTGAGTGCTGAGTAGTGTAGATGATTTGTCTTTTCATTCATGACTTCTGTTGACTGATAACTGGTCAGGCTTTGACCCAAAATTTCAACCTTGACGTTTCTACCTTCTGAGAGTGCCAAGAGGTGCGCTGGACTAAGGCACACTTGAACATCTTCTCCTTGAGTAAGGTATTCCATCATAAGGTGTTGGATAAGGGTTTTAGGGTTTCTGCAACTGCACCTGCTAGCAACCTAGCGACAGTGATTTAGTAACTGCACCTACTAGAAACCCTAGCGAAAGTTCTTCAACGAGCTTGGTAACCTTATGGCTTAACTCCCTTCTAGTGGTTAGACTGAATGAAGGAGGTGTGGGCCCATAACCTATTAGAATATTGGATGTGCTCGCTTAACCATAGACAATATAGTAATATTGTCACCCAACCATAGGCACTAATGCCACCCCTGAGCACCTTGACCTTGATAGAGAGAAGAATTTCTGGCAACAAACCAATAGCCAACCAAGGCTAATGCACCAAGCAAAGATAACCAAAACTGATCAGATAGTCCAACCCAAAAAAACCGAAAATGCAGATTGCAGAACTGTCGGCAACAGTGGCTCCCTAGACTTGCGCATAACTGGCCTTTTGCAGTGCGCACAAGTGTACTTCTGCAATTCTGAGAATTCTGGCTAAAATGAAGACTGACCTTCTATATTTATACTACTTCTGCCAGACTGCCTGGGCCGACTTCTCATTTTGGGTGCTAATTACTTATTATATAATATTTCCTTTAGCTGACTTTTCTTCAAGGATTATATCAAAATCTTTTCTTGCTTCCGGAATATTCTAATCTTGTCAAAGGTCACAAACGGAGGTTAATACCTCCCGCAGCTACCATAATATCAACAGGAGGGTTGTACCAACTTGTGGTAAGATGAGAGTCTTTACTTAAACTTTATCTCTTATCCATATATATAAATTTTTTAACTGTCCAAATTTGTCTTATTCCAAATTTGATTTTCAGCTGTCCTTGTCTTCATGGTTTGGTGACTTCCAAATACTTATTTGTCCTTTGATATAAGTCAAGGCTGAAATTGTTAAGGGATTTAACATTTATATTGAAGATAATAAGATAGATTTACTGCTGTAAATATGCATTAATTTCATTGATTTCACCTCTGGTTTATGCATGCAAAGATTTCCCTAAAGGGATGAAACTTGTTGGCATATATTTGTTATCTTCTCTCTTGGATTGCTTAGTGTGTTGGGGTTGATGTGAAGTGAAATAATGTCTGCTTTTTGCTGTTGTAATTTATATTCCAATTCAGCATCAAGGCTGATAATTCACAGGGATAAGATCCCTGAAACATCTAAAGATATGAAATTTTTGAATTTGCAAAATAAACCTCAATTCATGAAATTTCTATAGGGGTTATGTCGCATAACACGTACTTCCGTCAGCTTAGGTGCCAGGTTTGAGGGGTATCTATTTCGCCATGTTCATTGGGGAGTTGCACTTGATCTCACCCCTTTTTGACATGCTATCTAGGTGGGCTAGATTATGACATTGAATGGCACCCTGGAGGATGGATTAATACTCTATCCTCTCATCAATTATCTTATGAACTCAATACACTATAAAGCATGGTAAACTTGCATACACACATTGTATAACGGATATGCACGTGGAAAGGAACTCCCAAGTAACCCAATTACATGCAAGTACAAGAATTACTAATGATGTGTACAATAATGAATCTATTGGCCTCTATATATACTTATTCTTACTCATTGCTCATTTAGGCCCATTATTAGGGCAACCCTCTATTTACATATACGTGTGACCCTTATAAACCCCCATTGAGGTGATAACATAGTACCTCCCTTCAAAAAGCTTTGTCCTCAAAACTTTGTAGTTAAGGGTTTTAAAGAAGATGAAACCAAGTAATAGGATTTCCTTGGGACTTCTTCAGAGATCAAAATCATAGAATAGTAACCCATTGTGGCTAAGGATTCAAGTATCAAGCTTCAGGCAGCTCCACCCTAAAGGGGGGAAGATTCTAAGCATGAGGAATTTCCGAGATCTGATTTTGATGATACCGGTATAGGTATAGGTAGCTCGATCATGGTGACAATTTTGATGGGGAAGATCCCAAGAATGGCACAACACCATTGGAGATGTTTAGATGGCTGAAATGATCGAGGGACGATCATCAAGAGGTAAGAGAAAATATAAACTAAAAAGGTTAACTTTTTCTTTGATGGCCAATGTTTACGAAGTATATGAGCCACAAGGTTTCAAGGAGACAAAAGGGTGACTTAATGGGAGAAGGCCATGGCAGCTGAACATGAAAGTTTGATGAAAAATCAGACTTCGGATCTCATAACTGTTTCACCAGGGAAGAAACCCATTGGTTGCAAATGGGTGTACAAGGTCAAGTCCAAGGCA
>ML793046.1:132528-142824 GCA_009831015.1 Picea engelmannii
CATCCTTGGGAGAGGAATTTTTGTGTTGTTTGGTTCATTATCTTGGCATTGTATTGGCTATCTATATTAAGGAAGTTTTGCTGGGTTTCCTTCCCCTTGAGGGTTTCCCAGGATAAATGTTTGTGTACTCTTGTGATTGTGTTTCTCTCAGTGATCCTGTCTATGCTATTGTTATCTAGTAAATAGAAAGGTAACCTAATAATAGCTTAAACTTTAATAGATTTGGAGGAAGAGGTCTACATGTATCAACCACAAAGGTTTTAGGTTCTAGGGTGTTATCACTCTGTAATTTCTCAGGCTGAAGAAGAAATGGGCAAAGGTAACTACAAAACTGCTTTGGAGTCAAGGATCTAGCCATCCAAGACTTAGAGAGGGATATCTCTGTCTGTTTTAGCTTTGTTTGGATTGGATGTTAGGCTAGTTATAAGAGTACATGGTTTTTTGGTTTGCTTTAAATTGTTTGGTTGGAACAACAAGGGAAAAACCATTGGGCAATGGAGTCACAGTTCATAATGGATCAAAACCAGGGCATGACAGTCTAATATTACAGGGCAAGGTAGGAAAATCCATTGGATCTTCAAGATTTAATGCATGGGAAAGATGGAACAGATTAAGAAATCCAATTAAAAACAGAGCAACTGAGAATTCTGAGTTTAATCTTCAGTGGAAAAACACATAAATTATTCCAAGTAAGTGACAGAGGGTACATTTAAACCAATTCTGTCCTTTTGCCTCCTTAAAATAATTTAGAATGTAGAAAACGATTTTGATAACAGAAAGAACAAATTAACAGAGAAAATAAACTTCACCAATTGGATTTGCCACAAGAATCCTACAATGGTCACACTGTATTACTGGAAATCTCATCCATGGAGGCTCTATGAGCTGTTTTACAAAATTATTTCCATCCTTCAATAATGGTCCCAACTGATCAACCCTTTTTACATTTGAATTATAACAATATATAGAAAAATTATCCCCCAGGATCAGGAGGTCGAATTCAACAACTTGGCCAAAAATAGAAACAAATCCCTCAAAATTTTGAACTGTCTGCCATGAAAAAGGGGTCGGACTGCTGAAAATAGGGGTCAACTCAGACACTTTTATCTCCCAAAATATGACAGCTGTGCGGAAACTGAAAGAGGTTATTGTAGATGAGCCTGTACTGAGTAAAAACCTCTCTCGGTTTTTCCAAATTCATCTTCAGCTTCCCAAAACATCTGCTGCAAAAACATGACAAAAATAAGAAAAAATGGAAGCCTGAAAAATAGTGTTCAAAGATGGTTTCGGTTCTCCCAATTCCTGATACTTGTGCAAAAACTGAGAGAGGTTATTGAAGTTCAGCCCATTGTGGAGAAAAACCTCTCTCGGTTTTTCAAAATTCCTTCTGGTTTGCCCGAAAATGGTCTTTGAAGTGGACTGGTAAAACTGGGCGAAAAACGGTTTTTTGAGGGGAAGGTGGTATTCCGGACCCCCCTGGGGTGGTAAATGGTATTAAGGGGGGGGGTCCGAAATTACCTGGTGGTGACAATTGTCCAGGGTGGTTTCACTTCTCGGACCCCTCCTTTGGTTTAGTGATGTAAGGGGGGGGGGTCCGGGATATGGGGAAAGGGGCGTGGGTTTAGACTTAGGGTATAAATTTGTGTTTGATTTTATTTAATTGCTTTTTGTTTTTTGTTTTTTTTATTTGTTTTATGGTTTTTGTTTTTTACGTTTTGTTTTATTATATTTAGTTTTTATTATATTTTGTATTTTTTATGTTTTGATTTTTTTAAAATTGTTTTATATTTTTAGGTTTTTTTTTTAGTTTAATTAATTATTGTTAATTAGTTTCAAGCCTAGGTTTCAATTAATTATTAATTAATTTGTTATTAACAAACCTAACCTAGTTTTACTAATCTAACTACACAAATCTAATTAAATTAACTTTACTAAGCTAATTAATATGAACAATGCCACTAACCATTTATTATTAACCTATTGTTTTTTATCCTAAGCTTGTTTATTCATGCGGGGATGAAATTGGCGGAGGGGTGAAGAAATGGAGGGTGAGGGAATGAAAAGCGCAACAAGATGATGAATTGGGTAAAATATATGGAGGGACAAATTCATCCGAGGAAACCAGGCAAGCCAGGAGTTTTCATGAGATCAACAACAGATAGAAACTGAATAATCAGACTTCCTATAGTTTATAGGACCCTAACATAGGGAAGGAACATCTTGTTTGTAGACTGAAGAAGGATCTATATGGCTTGAAGTAGGCACCTTGGGCATGGTACATTAAGATTGATAGGAACTTGGATGAATAAGGGTTTCAATGGAGTCCTTTAGATTCTAATCTGTATGTCAAAAGCATTGGTAATGATATCATTCTACTAGTCATTTATGTAGAGGACATCATTATTAGAGGTAGTGAAGCAAGTGCTATTGAATAGATCAAATCTGATATGAGTAAAGCTTTTGACATGACTAATCTAGGCCTCTTACATCACTGTCTAGGTGTAGAAGTTTGGCAAACAGGTAGCAACATTTTTGTCTCACAAACAAAATATGCTTGGAGTTTGCTTGATAGGTTTAGAATGGTAGATTGCAAAATCTCGTCTACACCTACGAAGAAAGGGCTGAAGCTTTCGGCCAAGACTGACTCGAAGGAAGTTAATGGGTTAGTTTATGGGCAGCTAGTGGGGAGCTTGATATATTTTACAACCACTAGGCCTGATTTGAGTTATGTTGTGAGCTCTATTTCCAGATTCATGACAATGCCAAAGGTAGAGCATTGCACTGCAACAAAGTGGGTGTTGAGATATGCGAAGAGGACTTTTGACTTTGGCATTCTGTATAGTAGAAGCAAAGACCCTAGGTTGTGTGGGTATACAGATTTAGATTGGGGAGGTTATGTGGATGATAGAAAATTAACTTCTGGATATATATTTAGCCTTGGCATAGGTGCAGTCACATGGACCAACAAAAAGTAGCATGCAACATCCCTTTCATCGACAGAAGCAGAATATTGAGGAGCAATGAAAGGAGTCTGTGAAGCAGTTTGGCTCAAGAGAATGCTTTCAGACATGAAGATGCAACAGACAGAGCCAACACCCCTACTCTATGACAATCAAATTGTGTTCAAATTTCCAAGAGTATAGTCTTCCACGAGCATACCAAGCATGTTGAGATACATTTCCACTTCATCAGACAACTTGTAGAGGATGGATCTATTGAGCTATAGTACTGTCCCACAGAGGACCAAAGTGCAGAGATTTTCACCATGTCTTTGGGTCCTGAAAAATATGTAAAATTCTAGGATAAGCTTGGTGTAGTTAGTAGATTGACCATTAAGGGAGGGTGTTAAAGTAAATGTTAGATTATAATGCTCAATTAGATATTAGACATAGGCATTAACAAATCCACTTTCACTTTAGGTCATTTTATTCTTTATTTCACTGTAGTGCGTTTCATGGTCTATTCCACATTCATTAAGTGGATTGACTCAACTAGCTTGTAACCCTTTATAAGAAAGCTTTCTCTTTCTCATTAATTAATGCAATCTTGGTTTTCTTTATGAGTTTGTGTTATCGTGATATTTGGGACATGAATGCATTTAAAATATGTTTGAAATTTACTGTTGTCCATTCTTTTCCGCCTCTAAAAGTTTTGTATCCACAAAAGTCACTCTGCCCTGCTACCTCCTTGGTGTGCTATTGTTAGTGAAAAATGAATGTAATGAGAGTTTGGGTGCTTTAAATAATTCAGGAGTAGGGTTTGGGAGGGCCCCACTAGCTTTTTCTTCATTTAAAAGTTAACAAAATTGGAAACCTTACTTTATATTAATTATTTTTATGCTGGTGTCCCCGAGGTGTAGGACAGTGGGTGATGGAGTGTGCTGTTAAGGCACTCCGCGATGTTAAAGTCACCGATTCGAAACCTGCGGGGACAAAAAGTCTAGCCATGTTAAGGGTTGGTGTGGCTCAGGCCGGGTGTGATCCTCGGGTGATTTTGACAGCTTAGATGCCCCTGAGTCGCAGTTTCTTAGCCATAGGTTAGTCCCACAAGTCACGGACAAACTAACAAACAAAAAAATTAAATTATTTTTATGTTGGTTAATTGCTATGGGCTGTATTTGTGGGATGGAGCTTATAGGAGTACCTGTTACTATCAGGGTACACTTGGGAGTCCTTGGTACTTCGGAACATCCCCCCAAGTGCTGGGGATGTCCTGCTTCAGCGGGGGACGTTCCCATTGATGTCCCCTGCCAACCACTACACATTGGATGGGGAGGAATATTCCTAAGGATGCTCCCTTCTTGGGTAGGGTGGGGAACATGTCCCTGTGGAACGCATGTATTTTTCTCTGCTGAAATTAGAGTGGGTGGAGAATATCAGACAAAATAAAGATCTGTCTCAGACTTGTATGATTTATCTTGATGAAGCTTTTGGGCCAGTGGGAACCTTGTTTATTGCCTATGTTGCATTGGTTTTCGGGATGGGGGAACGACGGAGACGGGGGGGGGGGGCACGTCTTGGGACTGCTAGAGCACACCCCCAAATTTTTCAGGGGATGGCGGGTTGGGGACGACAATAATATATATATATATATATATATATATATATATATATATATATATATATATTAAAAATATTAAAATTCACCATAAACATTTGTAGTTGCGTCAAGCTTGTAAGCATAACAAGCTATACTATACAGTGTTATGCACAGCCCTTACACTTGCCAATACTGAAAAGGCTCGAGAAATTTAAAAAAGAGCCGAGTGACATTTCATTATTGGCTGCTAGACAAGAGCAAAATGCAGTTTAGCTTTATGAAACTTAAGTGAGAAATGTCTCTATAGNAGTTTTTCTTACTCGTATTTCTTGTTAATGACAATTATGTTAAAACATAAAAGGCATTCCCTTATCAATAGGTTTTGCAGATTTTTATGGTTGTGTTGAAAACCACTATAAAACACTTTGGTTCTGTACAGTGTAAAGAGATTAGATTCATATTTCAGATTAAGAAGGTGATTGAATAGGAATTTATTCAAACATTTAGTACCCAATCGAAGTCACTACTATCTGATTGTTTTCACAATGCTTGAGGTTGGAATGGTGGAAGCACTATAATTGAATGAATCCTGGAAACCCATGTAGAATATGTAAAAGCTAAGATGACCAGAAAAATGAGAAGAACAAGAGCAATAACCATAAGGATCAACCCTTTGAAATGTTGCATTTCTTGTTTTTTTGACATGGAAACTTTGCTTGTTGTAACCTTGTTGATGAAAATACAATATTTAAATCACNAAAAACCCAAATCAAAACCCATCATACAAAACCCATGTTTTGAGCTACAACTTTTACAACAGATTTAGATTCAATGCAATACAAAAATAATGGATGGGAAAAATGATCTTATTGTCCAATCATCAATTTCCATGATTTTCAAGACTGAAGATATATGCCCGGAATATCCCCAAAATCTGCCCAAAAAAATCCCTGAAATCTTCCTAAAACATCCTCAAAATCTGTCTGGAACGTCCCCGAAATCTGTCCGGAACATCTTGGGGACGGCCAGCAAGTCCCTGAATTTCCAATGGAGTCCCCAACAATTTGGGTAAGTTTCCTAAGGGTCCCCAAGTCCCCGGAACGCAGGAACGGCGGGTACGTGGGTTTTTTTGGGGGGGATGGGTCCCCGTGCAACATAGTTTATTGCATACGAGTTTGTTGGCAATCTAGATGATTGTTTTATGCTGGAATTTTGTTATATTAGTTTTATCAATTATTTGCTGGTTGATTTTATTTATTTATTTCTACTAATTTTGCAAGGGAGGATTGTGAGCGAGAAATGCGTTTACCGTAAATCTTATGTGGTTGATGAGGGAGCAGAAACATGTAGTTTATAAAGTGTGTAATGTCCAGTTTAAATGCCCTAGGTTATTATAGACGAGGTTCATTGGAATGGATTGTTTTAAGACTTGAATGAAACCTAAACCTCAAACAATCAAAATCCTCATCAAGTTACAAGTTTGTTTTTGTTTGAACTATCTTACTGATGTGGTCTTGGTGAGGTATGTCAACCTAACTTTAGCATATGATCATATGCAAGAACTCAAATCAACTTCTATCAAGTCTGTTTGTGGTCACATGGGGTATAGTAGATTAGAATAAGAGTTCTAAAATCGAAGTGATATATATGATGTTGATTGTCATGCATCACGAATTCTTCAAAAATCTCTCTTCTAAGGGTACTCTGTCTGTTCATTACAACAGACTGAAGCTGGAGAACGAGTGGTGCTGTAATTAGATCATGTGTACATTGTAGAAAATGAAAATTGAGGATTGCAAATGGGCTGTCTGACCTGAAAATCTGTTTTGTGTCTCTTTCATGCCTCTTTTATATTTTACCAGGTCTCCTTTTCCTGCAATGCAAAAGTTATCTGTAAAATCAATATCGTGGTTTGAAATTGGATTTGTGTACATAATTGCAAACTTGTGGATGTTGCAGGCACAAATATTGGAAGCACTTGGGGCCACTGTAGAAAGAGTGAGACCAGTTTCTATCACTCATAAAGATCATTTTGTAAATGTTGCAAGGCGGAGGGCTATTGAAGCCACAGATTATGCAAAGGAAAGACAAGCTCAAGAGGTCAAAAGAGCGAGCAAAGGAGAAGTAAAACCTTATGAAAATGGCGAATTCAAGGAAATATCCAATTGCTTCTTTTATCCCTGTGATAGTATTGGATCTGTGTTAGATGACAGTACCAGAGGGGGAATCCAAATCAACCATAATGGACAAGTTAAAGAGAGTCCAGATTCAAGGACTTACTTGTCTAGGGATGAAAGTAAAGGAGGCTTCTTTGCAGACCAGTTTGAAAATCTTGCCAATTTTCGGGCGCACTATGAAGGTACTGGTCCTGAGATCTGGGAGCAGACAGGTGGCAATTTGCATGCTTTTGTTGCTGCAGCAGGGACTGGAGGCACACTTGCTGGCATTTCTCGCTTCCTTCAGGTTTGTTAGTTTGTGTTCATTTTTTCTGTAAAAATCAATTCTGTTTGTTTAAAGTATTTACAAATTCATTTTCTACAGGAGCAAAATCCAGATATCAAGTGTTTCTTGATTGATCCACCTGGTTCTGGCTTATTTAACAAGGTTACAAGAGGGGTCTTGTATACACGTGAAGAGGCTGAGGGAAAACGGTTAAAGAATCCCTTTGATACCATAACAGAGGGTATTGGGATTAATAGGCTAACAAAGAATTTTCAGATGGCAAGGTTAGATGGAGCTTTCAGAGGCACTGATATTGAAGCTGTTGAGATGTCTAGGTATCCATATATTCTATTTTGTTTGGGAATATCTAATCTGTTTCCTTCTTTGTAGAGGTTCTGGGTTTCTATCTAAATTCCCTAGAAGTAATTATTTTATTGGTTTTTGCAGATTTCTCATGAAGAATGACGGGCTCTTTGTTGGGAGTTCCTCTGCTATGAACTGTGTTGGGGCAGTCCGTGTAGCAAGCTTGGTAGGTCCTGGCCACACGATTGTGACCATCCTGTGTGACAGTGGAATGAGACATCTCAGCAAATTCTACAATCCTCAGTACTTGGCTTCTCATAACCTCATGCCCTGTGCATCTGGGCTGGAGTTCCTTGGTTAAACATGATGATGGGCATTCACTTCCAACATTAATTATTTAGTATGATTATATTTTAATGAAATCTGCCATTTTGGTTTGGTTTCTAATTTGTTAGATGGAGACTATCGGCTTTATCAATCCATGGAGTGATGCCTTTGGTGCATGATATTTAGTTTTGTAACTTGTTCTAGTTCAAGGCATTGTTGATGCCTTGTATTTGGAAAATTTCTTTCCAAGAGAACACCCTATAAGAGTTCGTTTCAATATCATAGAGGAACAGTTTGATAACTTAAATCAACCTTGGTCAAAACTTGAAGCACCGATATCATTTTCTTCTATTGTGTATATTTCAGGCAAATGCCAGGAGTAGAACAAGCACAGTGACAAGTAACAATAACAAACACAATCACTAACACTCAGTTACAATGTTACCTGTTAAAATTAGTTACGACATTACTTTAGTTAGGGTACTGTTCCTTGATAATGCAGCCCTTCACTAAGCTTTCAATTTATGATCTCAAGGAGGTCATGACAAGGTTTAATCTAACATCAAAGTCTGCCAAGTCTCGTCCCACCAGACATCGAAGGTACCATAAAGTAACTAGCTTATGCTAGGAGGCAAAAGTAATGCCTTTATTGGAAAAACAATGATAATGAATGGAAATTTTCAAATACTCCTTGGGTGGTTGATCAATGATTGACAAATTGTTATGTTCTAATCATATTGATACACTCCCAAATTTTCTGAGTTGGCAATGTTGGAATGTAAGCTGGTGTTGCAGAAGGTTGTCTGCATGGAGTTGGTGATGCAGAAGGTTGTTTTCATGAAGCTGGTATTGCAGAAGGATGTCTGCATGGAGCTGGTGTTGCAGAATGTTCTTTGCAAGGAGTTGGTGTTGCAGTATGTTGTCTACATAGAGCTGGTGTTGCAGAGTGTTATCAGCAAGGAGCTGGTGTTGCAAAAGGTCGCCTGCATGGAGCTGGACTTGAGAGGAAGTACGAGCATGATGAGCTTGTAATAACATATCTGTTTCTTGTCCCTGTGCAACTCCACGTTTGAAGTGATAAGTGAAGTGATGCTGTATGATGTAAAGGGTATATGTCTATATGACCCTGTGTGGCATGCATAGCCCTTGAATTTTTGGTCCTGTAGGGT
The DNA here is from genome assembly GCA_009831015.1 of Picea engelmannii. NCBI lineage: Eukaryota > Viridiplantae > Streptophyta > Pinopsida > Pinales > Pinaceae > Picea > Picea engelmannii. The sequence goes on from ML793046.1 coordinate 141,309, forward strand.
GTCTTTGTAAGTCTAGTGAAGCATGATTGTATCCTTATTGTAGAAGAGAAGTAGGCATGTTGGTGTATGTCTTTGGAACATCTAGTTTTGGTTAGTTTTGGTTAATCTTGTCTTGGAGCTCTAAGTGAGCTGATGACTCAGTGGCCATCACTGTTGTAGTGTATGGTAGAAAGAATCACTGTTGTAGTGTATGGTAGATGTTGTGAGGGGCCAGTGGGAGTTGTCTGGTATGTCAGTTTTCACAATAGGTGCTCGTTATGCGTCAGTGTTGGAATATAAATCCTACTTGTTCTATGGCATTGTGTATGATTGGGTTGGTTACAAAGTGTGTGTGATACATGCAAGGTGTTACATGTGTGATTGGGCATGTTACTAAGTGCGCGTGAGACATGCAAGGAGTTACATGGATAAGAGGAGCCTATTTTTGGTGGTGAGAGAAGTTATAGTCTCACGCTATATATATGGTCAGTTGTATCATTACATGTAGATATGAGATTACAATGGCTGTTTGAGAGGAGCTTTTACCATGTCGGGGTTTTCTCCACTACAAAACCCGATGTCTATTTTCACGCATGTTTGTTTCTTTTTGGGTTAATGTAAGCACCAATTTGCATATGCTTTATTATTCAAATTTAACAGGCAAGAATATGGGCATATGAGTGGGCCTAATGGTTAAGAACATGTGTTTCCTTTTAGGAGGTCACAGGTGCAAATCCAGAGGGGGGTAGGGTATGTACACCTCCATGGTCTTTAGCAGTCAAATCACTGCATGGTAGGGGTCCCTTGTCGCACAAACAAGGGGGTCTCATACACCAATTTGGTGTCTGGCTTGGCCGTGACCTTAAAATTAGATTATTATTATTATTAAATGCTTTTAAAAGCATGTCAGCCCATGCCAAAATATTAAAATGGCCATAACATTGAAATAAGGTTTCGAAGAGAGTTTCTTAACAATTGCTTAAAAAATGTTCTTTTTCCTTTGACCCTACTATTTTCAAATGTTGCATGGAAAATTTATTTTATGGATAACTAACAGAAGCAGTTGGTTATCATTAGTGTTATTTTTCTATAATCTTTCATCAATTAAGTTGCAATATGGTAAGAGGGGACACAGGCATGTAAAATGAGCAGCTTTTGAAGATGTGGACAACATGCAGCAGACAGCAGATTTCATTCATGTTCACCCATGTTTATTAAGGGGCGGTAGTTTGAACTCAGCCAACTATTGCTAGAATATTGTGCATTGGATTTATCTGTTTAATCTAATTTTGCTGCTGTAATTGTAATTTTTTTATAACCAAAGCAGCAGAAAACTATTCATATCCTATCTTACTGAGCTATTGCTGTGTTTAAAGCAGAGGTCATTGGTATTATTGGAAAACCTGGTCAAGTTTATTCCAGGGTGGTTGACACACTTGGGTAGGTTACCGCTGTTACCAGATGGCTAGTGCCTTATGAGATTTTCAGGACCCTAGCAAGCCCCACTGTAGTTGGCCAATCAAAAGTAGTTTATAAA
>ML793046.1:166221-186937 GCA_009831015.1 Picea engelmannii
TTAGGAGATTTAAGTCAAAAGTGAAATATGTCACTTAAGTCATAAAGTGACAATTAATTAACAATGTGGGTGAATTAATAGACATAAAGAAACTAAGGAAAGTGGGTTTCCTTAGTGATATTTTTGGATGAGATCTTACCCATTGATTAGACTTGGCTAGATCTAATCTAGGCCATTGATCTTTTAGGGTTGGATCAAGGAGGCTAAAGAGAGGGTAAAGTGCATTTGGAGACTCATTCTTCACTTGTGAGTTTTGGAGAAGAGAAGAGGGGCACATTTATCGAGGAGAAGGAGGGTGCACTTCATGAGGGTTTGAGAGAAACCCTTGAGAGATCGAGGAGAGGATATTGCATGGTTTGAGCTTGCATGGAGAGAATTTCCATGGAGCCATAGCTTCCATTTTTGAGAGGGAGCATTTTACATGGAGGAGGGGCACATCTAGGAGAGGAGGCACATTTATTATCCTTCATTTGCTCATCAGAGGAGGATGAATTGTCACCTTGAGATGAGGTTTGATGCATAGGGAGAGGAGAGCTAGGGCGATTGCTTCTGTGGAGAGAGACATTCAGTTCCTGGCTCTGTTTATTTATGGTGATCATTTCTGCTAGGAGGAGGGCGCACCTATTGAGAGGACTGGCAGCTACCTGGTAGCAGATCTTCTTAGAGGATTCGATCTCTGACAGTTTTAGTGGAGAGGAAGGAGAGGAGAGCACATTCCTATGGACGGATTTTTTCATTGGGTCATAGATGAGCTAGAGAAATTCATTTCAGTGCAGAGGGAAACAAAGGGAGAGGGCACACCTAAGTTTGGGCACATCTCTCTCTGGTTCTTGTGGGAAGGCTTGTGATGAGCTTTCTATGTATATAGGTTCCATTTCATTTAATTACTTGTTGTATCTCTTGCTTTGATCATCATTATATAGACATATATCCTAAACTGGTTTTCCCCGGGGGGGTTTTATCCAGGGTCATGTTGACCAAAAATACCTATGTACAAAAATGCATGTGTTAGTCTCTTAGATCTATTTATTTTCAGCTGTAAAGATCTTTAGGTGTGTTGTACTTATTTTAGTATGCATGTGCTAACTTCTGGTTACTAAAACTACATGCTAGAGCACCTAAAATTGGAAGTGAAACCGTAACAAATCATCAAGAAGTTTTTAGACTGTTGGCTGTCCTAAAAAAACAATAAATACTTTACATAACAGTTGAAACTTAGAGCCTAACTATGGTCAAAGATAGACCCAGTAGGAAAGCTTGATAGGACCTGAAAATATTCATGGTATCAGAGTTAAGGTAGCTGAAATTTTGAGCAGTTGGGACATCAGTTTGTTGGATGTCATATACATCTTCTTGGTAGATTTTTGAGGACAACCATTGACTCATTAAATGGTTTTTAGAGGGTGGATTTTTGCAGAGGGAATTTGGGTAGTTTTTGACGCTTGTGGATAACCTCTTTTCACACCTGCGTGGACATGAGTGAGGCTGTAGTTGACGACCTCTTTTCACACCTACTGATTAGGAGTGAGGTCGTGGATTCACTTTCCTTTTTTCACACCTGTGTTGATAGGAGTGAGGCAACGTTCCTTGGCATTGGGAGCATCATAGTGAGCACAGTTGGCAGACATGTTAGTATCTCAGATGATTGTGGAGGATAGGCTAGCCGGAGCTAGCAATTGGTTTCCTTGGAAGGAAAGGATGGTCTTTTTCTTAGAGGACCTCAAGCTATGGGATATAGGCGAGGCAACTATTCCTCCTATTTATGTCATTGCACCCGTCTTGGTGGAAAAGTTTAAGAAGAGGAACATCAATGCAAAGAGGATCATTTGTGATGTTGTGAGAGATCACATTATTCCCCACTTGACTGGGAACACTTGTGCATACAAGATGTGGGCATCTCTGTGCAAGTTGTACGAGAGCTCTAATGAGAACTGGAATATGGTTCTTCATGACCAACTCAGGGGCATTCACATGCTCAAGGATGAGACATTTACTTCATTCCTTGGTAGATACACTCAGATCAGAGATGAGTTGGCAGCCGTCGGAGAGGTTGTGAACCCTAAATCTTTGGTGAGACAAGCTATTAATAACTTCACCAAACCGCGGGGTCCATTTTTACGGGGCATTGTTGCCAGAGAGGTTATGCCTACATGGGAGAGGATGTGGGATGGCTTCATCTAGGAGGAGATTAGGCTTGCAGCCGAGGCTTCTGGACAACAACAACAACAACAACAGATAGTTTCGAGTGTTGAGGACCTTTCTCTTTGGACAAAGGGCAAGAAGAAGACCGGTCGTGGAGGTTGGCAGGGTCCCAAGTTTGGGGCCTCACCATAGGGAGGAGAGAGCAACAACAATGGGCATATGAGAGACATGAGTACAGTGAGATGCTTTACTTGTGGAGAGATGGGTCACTATGTAGGAAAATGTCCCAAGAAGAAGAAGAAGCAACATGATGTGTTAGGAGCGACAAGAAAGGAGATAGAGTTCAATGATCAGTTTTCCAGAGAGTGTGCATTCGTGACTACCTTGTCTTCTATTACACCATCCATCACTAGACGGGGAGACAGAGTTGAGGAGGATCGACTGATGCACAACAATGATTTAGAGGGAGATGATACTCAGTGTCCCTAGATATCTTCATATGGGTGACTGGTCCACCCAATATAGCTACAGTTTCAGAGCATCTGAGTAGACAAAGAGTTGGTGCTACATCTTCAGTGCATCAGAGGTTAATGAGGAGGAGCAACAGGGCACCACAGAGGCTTGAGTCTCACATAGCTTCTGAGATGGGAGATCAAGTTCTAGATCCACTTCAAGTGGAGGTGAATTGGCGAGAGGCCAAGTTCATGACTCTTGGCGAGAGACCAAGAGGGGGAGACTCTTGGTGATATGCTAGGAGTAGGAGGAAATCCTTGGTGGGAGAACAAGGTGGAGATCTTTGGTGTGATGCCGAGATCTAGGTGATCTTGGATAGATGGAGAGTCATTTCCATTTATAGATCACACAGATTGAGAAGATCTGTGATAGAGTCCACTTTCAGTGATCAGGGTACAACCATACTCACCGAGCATATGCCAGGAGGCAACCATGTCCACTGCAGGGATGATATTGGTGGTGACAAGCACTTTCCTCGGTAAGAGGGAGTGTTGAGATTTGGGTACCCTGGAAAGTGGTCCCCATGTGCTTATGAGTCTCTAAGAACAAAGGGGGAAGACTATTACCCTTATACTTTAATTTATGATTCTAATTTCACTTTGACTTAGGATATTTAAGTCAAAAGTGAAATATGTCACTTAAGTCATAAAGTGACAATTAATTCACAATGTGGGTGAATTAATAGACATAAAGAAACTAAGGAAAGTGGCTTTCCTTAGTGATATTTTTGGATGAGATCTCACCCATTGATTAGACTTGGATATATCTAATCTACGCCATTGATATTTTAGGGTTGGCTCAAGGAGGCTAAAGAGAGGGAAAAGTGCATTTGGAGACTCATTCTTCACTTGTGAGTTCTGGAGAAGATAATATGGGCACATTTCTTGAGGAGAAGGAGGGCGCACTTCATGAGGGTTTGAGAGAAACCCTTGAGATCTTGAGGAGAGGCTCTTGTATGGTTTGATCTTGCATGGAGAGCATTTCCATGGAGCCATAGCTTCCATTTCTGAGAGGGAGCATTTTACATGGAGGAGGGGTGCATCTAGGAGAGGAGGCTCATTTATTATCCTTCATTTACTCATCAGAGGAGGAGGAATTGTCACCTTGAGATGAGGTATGATGCATAGGGAGAGGAGAGATAGGGAGCTTTCTTCTTTGGAGAGAGACATTCAGTTTATGGCTCTGTTTATTTATGGTGATCATTTCTGCTAGGAGGAGGGAACACCTGTTGAGAGGACTAGAAGCTACCCTGTAGCAGATCTACTTGGAGGATTCAAGCTCTGATAGTTTCAGTGGAGAGGCAGGACATGAGAGCACATTCCCGTGGAGGGATTTCTTCATTGGGTCACAGATGAGCTAGAGCACTTCATTTCAGTGCAAAGGGAAACAAAGGGAGAGGGAGCACCTGAGTTTGGGCACATCTCTCTCTAGTTCTTGTGGCAAGGCTTGTGAGGATCTTTCTATGTATACAGGTTCCATTGTATTTCATTACTTGTTTTATCTCTTGCTTTGATCGTCATTATATATACATATATCCCAAATTGGTTTTCCCCGGGGTTTTTTTTATCTAGGGTCATGTTGACCAAAAATACCCGTGTACAAAAATGCATGTGTTAGTCTCTTAGATCTATTTATTTTCAGCTGTAAAGATATTTAGGTGTGTTGTACTTATTTTAGTATGCATGTGCTAACTTCTGGTTATTAAAACTACATGCTAGAGCACCTAAAATTGGAAGTGCAACCGTAACAAATCAACAAGAAGTTCTTGGACTGTTGGCTGTCCTAAACCAACAACAAATACTTTACATAATAGTTGAAACTTAGAGCCTAACTATGGTCAAAGACAAAACCAATAGGCAAGCTTGATAGGACCTGAAAATATTCACCAACACCACCCTTGGTCACCTGGATGAGGGCCCATGCAATATGGGAGAATCCCAACACAAACCACCGGTATAAGTTGGCCAGCCCCAAGAAGCTCTAAATCTCAGTTAGTGAGGTCGAGGCTAGACAGTCACGTCTGACTTGGATATTAGCTTGATCAATATGTACCCCGTGCTCATCAATAATGTAGCCCAATTATTGGACCCTGTTCATGCAAAAAGAGCATTTTTTCAAGTTGACATATAACTTTTGTTGTAGCAGAGTGCTCAAAACCTGTTGAATATTCCTCATGTGCTCCTCCCAAGTTCTACTGAAGATGAGGATGTCATCCAAATATAACACCACAAACGAGTTGGTGAAGGATCGCAATACATCATCCATCAACCTCATGAAAGTGGATGGTGTATTTGTTAGGCCAAAAGGCATGACCAGTCATTTGAGGAGACTTTCTTTAGATTTGAAGGTTGTCTTCCATACACCAGTTGGTTCAATGGGAACTTGGTGGTAGCCAGAATTTAGGTCAATCTTGTTGAAGAATGTTTCCCCCTTAAGCTGGTCAAGAAGGTTATTAATCTTGGGAATTGGGTACCGGTTCCCGACTGTGATTTTGTTTAAGCCTCTGTAATCAATAAAGAGTTGCCAAGTCCTGTCCTTCTTCTACACCAGTACAATTTGGCTTCCGCAAGGGGAGAAGTTGGGTTTGATGTGCCCCTTTTGAATAAACTCTTGGATATGACGTCTGATTTCATCATTTTCCATCATCGATCGATGATAGACTGGTCAATTAGGTAGAGATGCACCAGGGGTCAGATCAATTGGATGCTTGACTTGGAAGTGTGTTGGTACCCCGGTGGATGAGGAGAAGATTTCTCTATATTCTTCCATGATCCCGTCCACTTTCTTCTCCTGCAAAGAGAGGCTCTATGTAGAGGCCACAGATGTGGTGGCGACATTCTTCTTACTGTAATAATGGATCACAAAGAAGATGAACTTCCTGGTCTGTGAAATGACCTTACTGCATTTCTTAGCAGAGATTAAAGAAATAGCGGTAGACAACACTACCTCTGGTATCCTGTACTATTGTCTACCCAAACTAATAATAACATTGCGAGTTCTAGACTCATGCATAGCATGACACTTCCACAAATATGTTTGTCCTAAAAGAACATCACAAACTTCAAGGGGATAAATATCACACAATACCTCATCTTTGAAAGGCTTGATGCCATAGGGTAGACGACACTGTTGGCTGAAACGAAGATCTCTTCCTTGGCGAAGCCAGTCAATGGTGTAAGGTTGTGGGTGTAGTGTCATTGGTAGGTCTAGTTGCTTGACGATCTCTCCTAAAATTAGGTTCTTCTGATTGTCGCTATCAACAATGAAATGAAGTGAATCCCCCTTTACCCACATCTATGAGTGAAAGAGGTGTTCCCCTTCCTCTGGTTCTTCTAGTTTGCTTGGTCAGATTTTGGTGGTAGTGACAGTGGCACTGGGTTTAGCATCAATAATTTGCTTCCCTCCTTCAGGATTTGATTTGGAATCAGAATCGGCCTCCGACTCAGAATCCTTCAGCTCAACCACGAGTGACTACTTGGAGCAACATTCTTCAGTGTTGTGCCAAGGGATTTTATGGTACTCACACCATTTTCCCATGTCCTTCTTCGTCTTCTCATTGCCCTTATTGTGTTGCAACTTGGACTAKTTKTTCTAAGAGMGRCCATCTTGGTTCRGTCCCTTGCTGTGTGGGTTGGTGCCGCCTTTTCCCTGCTTCGACTGTGAGGAGTTTGCAAATCCAAACTTTCACCTCTTCTTCTTAAATTTTTGCTCGATCTTGATAGTGTATCTATAAGCCATGTTYGATCAGGCGATGTCCATAAACTCCATTTTGTTTGAATGCATCTATGCAAACAGTCRCGATATTTAAGCACTAGATGATGCTTAGAGTCTTTGATACCCAATTTGGTGCGTAKGGTATGGAAAATATTGGTGAAATCTAGTATTATCTGTTCCCTTTCTTGACACRGAGTGGTCCATCTGGTATACTGGTCCTCATGGATTCCAACAGGGTAGTACTATTCTTTAATGTCATCTCAGAAGGAATCCCATTTAGGGGCCACCACAAATATTCAATATTCCTCTACAACCCTTTGCTCAGAGTAAGTATCCCACCAATCCTTAACATGTGGGATGACCTTGAGGAGTGCAAAAGTAACCTTTTCCCTATTAGAAAAATTGTGGACTGAAAAATACCCTTCGAGTAGATTCAACCATTTATCTACAACATCCGCATCTATCAGTCCTTCAAATAATGGAATATCAAAATTTACCTGTACCTTGAAGGGGGTTGCATGGTCACTTGATGAAGATGCTTCTCCTGTGGGCAACCATCAAAGGATCTGCGCAAATTTGTCCATCATTTCGTTCCTTTGTCACGCGAGGGATTCCTTGAGAAACATTTTAATAGGATCTCTTGCTCCATAATCTTTCTTTTCATCCCCCATGGGTTTTTTTCAGGCTCGACACGATCGATATTGCAACGAATCAATTGGTTCGAGTACCAACTTCTTGTACCCATATCTTGTCGGGAACATGCACGAAGAAAAATAAATGAAGAGCAGACCGCTCTGATACCACTGATCCGAATTTAGGAGTAGAATGATTTGATTAAATATTGAATACAATAAACACATATATATGAAGAATAACACAGATATACAATGAACAATATCTTCTATTAAATAAATGAAATATGATGAAACTGTAAAACTACATAACTGAAACACTTGCTCGAATGGTGGTAGCTATCTCTGAGAAGAGATGTGGCTCCTATGCGCATCCATCTGAGAAGAATGATTACAATGAGTCTCCAGAGACCTTTTTGATATTACTCATGAATTCCAAAACCATAGACATCCAAAAACCTAACCCTAGAAGGTGAAATGCCAAAAGTCATGTGGGCTCCTATGGGTAAGTTGGTACCTCAACTTCCCGGTGTCATAACTTTTGCATACGACCTTCATTTTATGAACGTCATATCCCGTTGGAAAGGCTTTTCATAGAGATACACATCACACCATCAAAATATGACTTCTTCTACAGTTTGACTGTGGTGAGCCAAAAAAACATTGTTTAGGGCCCCAAAATGTCCCTAGAGGTGCAACAAGACGTGCTGACATGATAACATACAAAATAAGCCAGTTGGATTAGGAAAGAGGCTACCAGTATCCACCTGGAGGATGTGTATGGTTTCATATAGCCCCATAAGTGTATAACCCATGATTACAAATAAGTATTGAAGAACGTGTTGATAAAAAAATGGACAAGAGAAGCCAACTGGAATAGGTGGGTGGCCACCAATATCCACCTAGATCACTATCCATGGGGAAATGGTGTAGTTGAGTCTACTAATAATAATTTGATTTGTATCCTAAAGAAAACTATTACTAAAAATCATAAGAATTGGCATAATGCTTCACATAACACACTATGGTTCAATATGGTGACCCCTAAGGAATCTTTAGGCACTTCTCCATATTTTCTTGTTTATGGTCAAGAGGTAATATTTATAACAAATATTTATCTCCCATCTCTACAATTATCCTTGGCCTCTATAGGTCAACCTCTCTCTAGTATGCAACATCACATTGATACAATTCTTATGTTGCAGGAGGAAAGGGAAAAGGCTAAACAAAAAATCGCAGCTCACTAGCAACTAGTTAAAATATAGTTGTTTTTAAGTTTCTGTGGTGAGGAGTTTTGCATGTGTTGTTCAGATAATCCACAGTTGGTGTCATTTCGATAAAAATAAAGTTGGTGACAAGAACTTAAATATGGGGGATCCAATTCTAAAATGGGACAAAGTTGATGAACATAAGGGAAAACACTCTATATTTCAGAATTTATGGCTTATTCCTTACTAGATAGCTGAGAAAATTGGAACTGACACTTATCAATTGCAAAGTTTGGTAGGTGAATTGGATTCTCTCCCTATAAATGGAAAGAGTCTCAAATAATATTTTACTTAGTTGTTCCATGTGAGTAGTTTGTACTATAAAGTTTTTATTTTCTTATGTTTTGGATTTCCTGCATTTTTTTATAATTGATCATTTTTTTTCCAGTATTTACTAACATTTTTCCCTGCATAAATTCATAAGTTTTGGTATCTTCAATACAACGACGTTGAGTTTTCATATATTGGTGAAGCATGAAAAATAATCCCCATATTTTATATATTACATATTCAATACCAAAAGTAAGGGGAATCAACATTGAATAGGAGTAGAAGTCAATAGACACACACACACACACACACACACACACACACACACACACACACACACACACACATATATATATATGGGGAAAAAACATATTGCTTGATCTGTGTTTAGGATTTTCTGAAAGGGGAGATCATGGAAAGAAGGGAAGTATGGATCATGCTTTGCAATGAAACTAATGACCACCTTACTCATGTTTAGGAGGAATTCTCCTCAAAATCCTAAGTACTTGTTTACCTTCTCCACTAACAAATATCATCCTCCTAGACTTGGTTTATATCTTGTGAAAAATCCTCATTGCAAGCATATCCATTAATGGGTACACAAGCTTTGCATAGAATTTAAAAAAAAAACACAATGAAAAGGTGAGAAGTGATGAGGAAGGAAAATAACTCGAAGGGAATTAATGATTGTCAAAGAGGCAATGAAGATATCTATGTCAAAGCTATAGTCGCTCACTATTAGTGGATCACGATATGTGATATTGGGGTGACTTTGTCGGGGCCATGGATGCTTGTTGGGAGCAGAGAAACACCAGAAGAGTAACAAATTTACCTGGATAATACTAATAAAGGTTATCCTATCAGGGGTGATATTATAGTTGGTTTCATTTATAACACATGGATCATTGGGAAATGGTATAGAGGTTGGAAAATCGGATAAATATCCATGACAAGACATCAATGTTGTTCCATAACTTGTGAGTTATTCTCGATATATAAGTTTTTTCTCACCTAAAAATGACATGATTAGTCTCTTAAGATACAATCATAGATTTTGGTTTTACCTAGTGAATTGCCATTTGTTGAGTACACAACACACCCTTCAAAAACAAATAAATTAGCGTACCACTTTCTTTTCATTATTTTACATTCCTTTTTATTTTATTTTATATACTACATATTGGATTCCTATAGATTTATACATTTTTCTCTCATTTTCTTCATATTTAAGAACTTAAGAAAACTCCAAAAAAAATATCATATTTTCATTAGAAGGGGAAATAAAAGAAATAATTAAAAAAGAGTGCTTAAAACACAGTTTTTGAAAGTACCAATACGAACATTGGGGTTTAGAGTGAAAAGAATGAGTAAAAAAAACCCAAATGCCCAATCTCGATGGAATTCCTAAGAGGATTGTCGATGAACTATCAACATCAAGGGAAAGTCAAGCAAGTTTGGAATAAAACATACCAAGAATGATGTTGATCATTGATAAGCCATCGATCATCGTAAAAATTCATTAAATTCATTAGTAGAGAGTGTGAATGATCCTACCGACCATCAATAAGCCATCATGCATTGACAAAGAATTACGAGGTATGAAATAAATGAATATAAGATTTCCCCAACCATCAATAAGCTATCGAGCATTGGTGGAATATTACAAGTAAAGGATGAAAGAGGAAACATGTCTCTACCAATGTCTATGAACCATGAATCAGAAGAAAAATATCAACCATCCAATCACGAACAAATATGAATCTTGATCGTTGAAGCATTTCTCAATTATGTCTGCTTTGATGATCGTACAAGGCCCACATCACTTGACACGTTATCGGGCCACATCACTAACCATACATGTTCCACATCACTAACTGTACTTCATTCATGTCATGTCATTGTATAGTACACATCATCTACCATGCCATCTTCTGTACGAATAGCTTATCAAAAAATTTCTAAGGAAGAAAAGGATTTGATAATCATGTTTATGTTTATGTGTTTCATTGATACCAATGAATATGAAAACATGCATCGATAGACTGGAAGAATATACTTTGAATATCCCTTCGGGGTCCTAGGACAATTGTCTAATAACGTAATTTATAAATTACCAATACACATGATAGTTGACTCCCAATAAGAAAAATATAGTGCCAAATGCAATGATTTTTGAAAGCACCAATAAGTCAAAAAAATGACATAAATACACATTTTCAGTCATTAAAACTAATTTGAATTCAATCATAACGAATTAATGGTGGCATTTAAACCTACAAATCTATAATATTTCATTATAATGATTAAAATTGTGTCCAAGATTCAATTGTAGAAACCTTAAATTGAACACTTGTTTTTAGTTTGATGTCATTTGGCGATCAAGTGTTGAGAATTCGCTACATAGAAGGGTTGTGTTTAAGGCTAATCAATCGTTTGGTTTGTTTTTCTACACTTATTTATCCACATCATCAATATCGGTAAGTTTATTCTATTAATGTTTTTCTTCAATAGGTTTTCATCTAACACTTCATCACCATGGTTTCATATTTAAATTGGGATTAAAAGCAATTAAATATGGCCTGATAACTAGTTTATTTAACAGGAAAAATGTTTTCAAGAAGAATTACTCCTTGACAGTCCCCGAAGACACCAAAAGGGAATGGCATGCAGCTAGGCGAAGCATCTACCCTTGAACCATTGGAATGAGTTAATCCATTAAATAATTTGGAGCCAATGATCAAGATTCCTTTAAAGAAGGTTTCTGTTCAACCACCTCTATACATAGATACTAAGCCAACTACAGGAACCAAGGTTCTCTTCCCTACTTATAATGAAAATTTCATTAAATTCAAGGATGGATGTTACCCTATGTCAACACCGCATAGGACCTAGCCATCAAGGAAATGACCAAATTTTCCCAAATATCTAACGCTCTCAACTACATGTAGTTGCAACAAGGGCTCTCGTCTTATCGTGCATCGAAGGATTAGAGTGTATTATTATCCATGCTAACCATTGGGTTCCTTTTTTCACAAAGGTGAGAAAAAGGGGGTCCCTTAACTATCTAGTTAGTCTATCCAAAAAGCACAACAAAGATTTAGTTGGTTAGTGGCTCAAATAAAATAAAGAAATAAGAGATAAACAACTGTGAAATAAATCAAAACTAAAAAAACAATAATTTCAAATGAATGCACAAAGAAAACACAAGAGATGTATACCAAGTAAGCTGATCTTTGAATTGAAAATCCTTGGGTAAATATGGGAACTTATCAGTCCCCTCTTCCTCCTTTGGAAGGATCTTGAGTCCCCAAGTACAAAGTCTTCTTTCTACTATCAATGGATAACAAAGAGAAATGGTGAAGGAAAGAGTGATGGACTAATCAAGAGGAGAGATTCCTAACACTTTCTATGGATTCCCAAAGATTTCTAAGAGGAATATGGCTTCCCAAAGATAAAAATGAGTAGCATAAAAATACTCAAATGCTTCTTTTTTTCATATAATGGCCCTTTTATTTATAGGAGGATGGAAAGTTTTTTCTTAACTAGTTCCAAATGTGAATGGGAGGCCCTTATAGGTAGCTCCCATCCTTTTCAGTGATCCCAAGGAGAAATCTGGGGGCAATTTTGGGTATGGGGGAGATCCCCTTCATCCTAAAAGTGGTTGAGGCCCGACTAAACTCATCAATGCACCATTTCTGCATCCACGCGGGTCTTTCTACTATCATTCATGAACTGTGTGCGTCGTACACTGTTTCATACCGCGTGAATGTGCGTGCACTACTTTTGCTGAATCTGCACGGATTTCCAGAACCACTTTTATATAGTTTTATGATTGTCTTGCCAAACTGAGTGTAATACTTCCATGAATATTGGTAGTATGATGTGTTTGTGTTAACTATTTCTTCATCCATTTTCTGTATTTGTGGTGAGCCATTTTCTGGTGATAACAGATGCACTGTGATGTGTGAGGTTAGGAGCATATGGATAGCCTAAAGACATCATATTTTCTTTTGGTGATGATGAAATTGTGTAGAAAGTGAGAAAAATTGAACATGAAAAGATGTGAGAGTCATCCGTCGGAGGAAGAGGGGATGGAATATTAGTACAAAGTATGCTAGAAAATAGAAAGTGTTTGTACAAACGAGGCGGGCATGCCCCATGCTCGTATGATGAAACCATAAAGAGATAACAATAATTGAACTTGTTGACTAAGTAGATATCTGCAACACCCTTAGGGGCGTTAAAAAAAACAGGTGACGATTTAGATGATGGAATTGGCTCTGAATCGAATAGTGAAGTACTTGGAGGCATTGATGTCCTAGTCAAATTCATAGGTCTTCGGCCGCTACTGAAAACTGCAATGGTCGCAAATTAAGATACACCATAAAATGAGATTGTGCTGGAGTTGAATTTCATGGGGATCAACGTCATCAAAGAGAAATTAGGACTCTCTCTGTGTTGTCTGAGGCTACTCATTGTCAATGTAATGAGAGCCAAGATACTATTAATTTTCTGGAAATTTGTTGATGTCGAAACGAAAGGTGACACGACGATAAGAAGCAAAGGGATTTTGGATATTCAATTGATCAACATGGTGTCAGAAACTATATTGGTACTAGTAAATGGGGTGATAATCATGAACGATGTCTGGAATATACGGGATTCTAGAACTTCCCTTGGTTGGGGGGTATTGATGGATGGAAGCAAACGTAATATACTATATGGTGTCAGGGGATGACTAGATATGGGAAAATTGTGTTGAAGGGGTGAGACTGAAAGGGGATGTAATGTAGGTCAAAATATAGAGCGATATGGGACACAAATGTCTAGTGGGGGTCAAAATTTTATCTTGGATACAAATGACTTGCAGATGGTGTGAGAGAACTGAGATACCCCAACCAAGGGTAACAAGGGTTCGATGCCCCAAGGGAAAAACACCATAGGGTGCGATGGCCAAAATCTATTATACTTCCTAAAATGTAAACTGTGTTTTTTACAATTACCCAATGAATAAATAATGGGGTTGAAAGTACATGTACATAAATGGTTGCCCCAATGAAGTATGGCTTGGCCTGTATAGGGCGCAAGTAGACACTAGTGGAGGGTGGGGGCCCCATTGGTTAGTTTTTGTACTAGGTAGATGAATGGAGGATGACATTGCATATGGTAAATTGATATTGGATGATATGGTAGGTTAATAATAATGCGGGGGTGCATTTAATGTAACCAAAAAGCATAACGTGGGATTCCATAATGGGGTGGTTAGCAGGATGATGAGGATGAAGTATGAGATTCTTGCGCTGGGGTGTAACACTACTAGGACTCCCAAGCCTAATGGGTAGAATATAATGAGCATCAATATGACAAGGGTAAATATATGTGGGAGAAATCACGGAGGTGAGAGAACTATCAAATGACAATACCCGAATGCAATGGAGGTGATGGTACCACAAAGAGGGTGTGGGGAACCTGAGAATAATTGTCACGGGGTATGATTGGGAACTGCAACTGTGAGCAGAGGGT
Source organism: Picea engelmannii (assembly GCA_009831015.1). Lineage (NCBI taxonomy): Eukaryota > Viridiplantae > Streptophyta > Pinopsida > Pinales > Pinaceae > Picea > Picea engelmannii. Next base: position 180,284 of record ML793046.1, read on the forward strand.
TGAATTGTATGCCATTTTGGAATATATACCTGGAGGAGCCAAGGGATCCCATGACTGAAAATGTGAAGGGGGTCATGGGTGAGAACCTACACATTCAAACCAAATACCCAACGTGAAACATATCTTGAAAATAAACATATATATAACAATTGTGTGATAATGGAATGTGGACAAGGGATGTGTACATGTGCCTAGGGTGCCAAAAAGGGGTCCCCAAGGCTCTTGACTGAAATGAGAATATGAGAGTATCGTTGTGAAGTTGAGGGAATCTGGATCCCATAGGTGCAAACATTGTGATAAATAGACCTCGAATGCTCCCAAACAGACGTGAGGAAGTTGGGAAAAAGGGTGTATATAAGGGAATTGGGCCCACATAACCACCTCATTTGTACTTGCAGTTGTGGATGTCTGAGAGATGTCTACGTGGATGTTGTTGAGCCATGGGAGAGGTATGTCGTGACTGCTTGGATGGTGATAATTCATTGTCGGGTTCACCGGGGTTGGTACACTTGGTGGAAGGGGTGGGATGGAGGCCCTCCAGCATGTGCGTCCCTCAATGATGAGTGTAAACCGATATGTGTAATGTTCCATCTGGTAACATAGTGCACAAGGGCATCACATGCATTCATTTATTGACATAGAGACAAAGAATGTCAGTAATTGGTTGTACTAAGGTGATGGGTTGGGATGATTTGGGTAATGTGGTCTGGCACACTACTGCAAGAGTGTCTCGAAACTAAGGGAGGGTTAGGAAATGGTGTGTGTAATGGTTGTATTGAGAATAAATGGTGCAAGCATGCTTGGTTCTCAAACTGGGAGGTTTGGAGGAAGAAGGTTCCGAGGAGGTGAGTGGGATGACTGGTGTAGGGATTAGTGGTGTACTTATGGGTTTTGGAATGAGATTTTGTAACTCGGGTAAAGTGGGGAAAATATTGGTAGACTATCTAACTGTGTTGCACAATGCACATGGATGTGGTATGCGAGGTGGGGAAGGGAGAGAAGGTTCCTTTTTTTTTGTGTGCCTCGTTGGTTTGTGGTAGTGCCCCCTGTTCCATAGGTAGCATCTCTTGTGGTGGTAATATTTCCTCCAACTATGTGACTGGTTGGGTGAGTGGATGGATGAGCCATTGATCGTGGTAATGGGACCGCGGGTTGTGGTGGAAGAGATAAACCTGGTACCATAGCTTGTGGTTCTAGATACCACACAAGGATGGTGATTGTTATCACTAGAAGTTGTTCCTAGACTGCCTTAGGAACAAGCCTAACACATATTGTTTCAAATTCTCAATAATGGTTAAGGTTTGCAAGTGGAAGGGTCACAATATTGATATCAATATGGTTTAAGGTTTGAGCTATTGAGATCACTTTCCTATTTGCAACAAGTCAGGCAAACAAAACTTTGTGGCTAGGGATATAAATTTAGATGGTTAGGTTCAAAAGAATAAAGATACATAAAACTGATAATTCCACTAAAGATAAACTTGGTCTTTAATGATCATATGCAATAGAAGAACAAATATTAACTTAGAAATCCTTTCGAACTTAGATTTATGTTTTTAAGCATCATTGTGGTTGTTAGTACTCAGTTTATAGTGTTAAATTTTGGACTTTTGGTGAAGACATGCACGCTAGTGTTAGTACTCAGTTTACAGTGTTAAATTTTGGACTTTTGGTGAAGACAAGCACGCTACTGGAATAATGACATTCTTGCAGCACCATTATAAAGAATCATATTCTTCGCCAGATTGGTTTTTGCACCATATCTAAACTACTTATGTTTAATATTGTTTACAACCAAGAGTCAACATTGGCAAAAGAGCCAAGCTCCATTAAAGCCATCAGGCATAAAAAACCAAGTTCACAGGTTAACGAGCCAAGAAATTGCCATCAAATACAACATAGGTTAGTACCTACTACTACTAGCCGCACAACACAACAGTCATGATAAAGCACCAACACACAAGGAGTTCACGAGCAGGAAACTTTAAGAGATGTCACAGGTGTTGAAGTGATAGATTCAAGGCAATAAGGGAAAATTGAAACATGTGTTGTTTTTATATCTATAAAATATTGGATTGGCTTGGTGATAACAATAAATAGTGACCCTATCAACTGTGCAAAATACCAATTTCCAAGCAAATAGACATCATATGGAAAATTATGACAGATGGCTAATATGGGCATATAGTTGAATTCTGTGTTTACTTTTTATAAGTGCACTAACAATTTGTTTATGCTTTCATGTATTGAAATCACCATGTGAATTATGGATAAGTATGGTTTTGTATGCGCATATAGGTTGTGTAAGTGCCTAGGTGATGAAAATCTGCCAGCAGAGACATCGGATGCCAAATGATCAATCGATTAAGTCGAGAGCTAAGTCACTCAACACAAGGCGCCATGGGAGGAGCCCACAAAGAGGCCTTCTTCATGCACTACGCATAAATTTTGTCCACAACTGTCAACATTAAAAAGAATTAAAGGGTTTCTGTCTCATGCATATGGATATTTTCCTCTGCATACACGAAAATAGAAAAACACCATGTTTAAACATAATTAAGTTTTTTTTAATCTGAAGACTAAAGCCTTCCTTTTTCGGGTTTCAACTTTTCAAGAAGTATAACCCTCACTTTCATTTCCAAAGGGCCAGTACCGAAACCCCGACAAATTTAAATTCTAATAATAATAATAAGAAAAAAATTCAGACTAATAAAAAAGGGGTTTTCGGGACTCGGGGTTTACTAAGAACATAGGTTTTAATACATATCGAATCGCGAAATACCAATCCCTGATTTCCAGAAAATTTGAAGTAAATAATTATTAAAAGTAAATTATTTGTATCGCTATTTCAGAAATCAGGATGTAGCGATAACATACCTCTTGTAAACTCGATCCCCGAAATCTCGAAACGCGAAATCCCGATTCAAAATCTATGTTAATCTAAATTAATTATGTTTGGAGGTTAACGCTTAATACCGATCAATTATTTTGATAAAATGAATTTAAGTCCTAATTTAATCTTGTCGTAATTTCACGATTTCGGAAATCGGGATTCAATGATAACATATCTCTTGTCAACACAATCCCCGAAATCCCGAAACGTGAAATCCCGACACATAATTTGTTGTAAATTGAATTAATCCTGTTTTGTCCTTAATCCTGATTAATTAGTTAACTACAATGGAATTAAGTCATAATTTAAACATGTTGCAATTTCACAATTTCGGAAATCAGGATTCAGTGATAACATACCTCTCATCAACACGATCCCCGAAATCCCGAAACACGAAATCTTGACTCTTAATCTGTGATTAGTCTAAATTAACTCTGTTTTGAAAGCATGATTAATGACAATCAATATTTTTAGGTTTTGTTCACGTTTCGGTTTCCGATTGAATGAAATGTTCCGATTTTTGAATTCAAAAGCGTAAAAATGCGACCACTTAAATAAAAAATAACTGGTGATATGTGACACTAATGTGTATCTTAGTAAATATCTACTGCATTAAATGTCTTGAATTCTTGATAGCTGCGTCAGTCCCTTCATCATTAAATGAATTAAAAGAGATTTTGAAGGTCTGTGTTTTGCAACATTCTCTGTTTCATACTATCAAGTGCAAGATGCATTCAGTCGAGCTCATACACTCCTTCTCTGTGATAGGTTTTCCATCTAACTTAAAGTCATGGCACCAAAGAAGAGTGAAGACACATAGGAAGGAGATATCATATCCGACACTACGCCACACGCTATCGACTCAATTAAATATTTGACACAAATATCTGAATTCCTGGAATACAAAATCAAGAATTCTCCTACTGATTCCGAGAATCACTTCCTAGATGTAGCAAAATCATAGCTTCATAAGATCGCGACACACCCTCGGCTTATGGCGCATAACGACATGATCAAATGGGCCTTGGAAAAGATTGATATTCTGACGAGGAGCATTTTGAATGATCAAGGGGTCGTTGTAGGCTCATTCAGGCCAGAACATATACAAGTAATGTATAAGCTCTCACCAAATCCTAAGTACACTTTTAATGCCGAGTTTTTAGCTGAATTTCAAAGGAAAGAGTGTACTGAGGCAGACTGAACTTATCCTGATTTAATTAGAGAATGGTGGATATGTCCATCAAAGTTTAGGGACGATACCCATGGGGTTTATGCCATGACATCTTTGAACGAATACATGGTCTATGTAGCCATTATGTTGTGTAGACTTTTCAGGAAAAAGGATCCCTGCCATTTTCTTGCAGATTGGGTGCCCTTTTTAGAAGAAGCTTCAGAAGGATACACTTTCAACTGGAGTAAGATTCTGTTTGATAGCCTAGCACAAGAAGTTTCAAATTACAGAGTTGAAAAATCTAAAGGTCAACCATTGGACTTTTATATGTCATCGTACATCATGGATCCGATTTGCTTTGTGACTCCATTTCCCCTAATGAATTGGAGTTGGAACATAACTTGCCCTGAGCCCATTCATGAATATCATTCTGCACTTTGGGAAGAAAATGCTAAGGATGCATTTTACGAAATTTGTCATTTCATAATAATTCCAATGCATAAAATGTTTTATGGCTGTGAACCCCCTCACATTCCTAATGCAGTCTCAGAAAATATCAAAGCAATAGCTGACTGGTTTGTTTAAGAAAACTTCTCTTACATTAGGGTTTATGGGTGCTCAATTCCCCCTCATGCACTTCCAAAATTCCTCCCGGACATAGTGGTATTGAGGGAGGTAGCATATCAAATAGTAAAAGGCTGTATTGGGATAGAGCTAAAGGTAGCTCAAAAGAAATCTTGTCCAATCTTCCCTGTGTATGTCGGGAAATTTTCATTATTAAACCTTGGCCATTCTAAAGTGGAAGCCGAGGCATTAAAGGAGATAAAAATGGTATATATTGAGCACAGAAAGCATGACCCTTATCAATTAGTAAGCAGACATTTGATGCACTATAATTTGAAAGCTTTTGAGCACGAAACATCTGTTTATGATGATATATTCAAGGAGGTTAAAAATTATGAAGAGGTACTGAACAGGGTATGAGCCTTATCATATGACTTGAAAACTGGTTTTATATCCTTCCAAAGTCACAGGCGAAGTTGTTTGCCAAAAAATTTTCAGGGTGAACCCACGACCCCACCTCCAGAGCAGGAAGGGCCTCCCCCAGGCTTTGAAACAAATGTACACGATAAAGAAAATACAAAAGGAAAAATGAAGGAGGGTGAAACACCTTCCCAAGAAACAAAAGTCCCCTAGACAGAAAAATCAGAGGCAGGGAAAGGAAAGGAGTTGGAAACACCCTCATAAATTCCTGATAATTTTCCGAAAAAAGTAGGAGGAACAACATCGACAGAACTTGGAAGTCCCATTACTTCCTTGACTCCATTGCAGTCTACTTATGGGAACCCCCATGAGGGAGCTCTATACATAAGTGATCTTGAGACTATTTCTAGAGATGAGATTCCTCCTTCCAATTATTTTTTCAGTAAGAAGAGAAAGGCTATCCTAAAATGGGAAATGCATCCTAGAGGAGATATGATGATTAAAAAGCACAAAATCATTATAGATGGACAAAAACTTAAAGAAGGAGAGTTCACTACAGAGATAGCAGGCACAATGGGAGCCTTAGCATTGGCGAATTTATACTCCGTGGGTAGTTTGAAAACTATGTTGGAACATAAATACCAAATGATAGCTCAACTACAGGGTCAATTGAAAGAGACCGAAATAAATATCAGTTGGGGAATAAAAAAGGGTCTAGAACAAGCTAGATTAAATGATATTCAAGAGATTCAGAAAATGAAAGCAAGATTAGAGGAAGCAAATCAGAAAATATAGGTCACTCAAGCACAGGTCATAAAGCAAGAAGAAATAAATAAACAATTACAAGGTAAGATTAATTCCATTTGAAATCAAGTGGTCGAGCTCGAAATCTTCCAGGCCCAGGTATTGGAAATACATATGCAGATAGAAAAAGAACAACAAGGAGTGTTTTTTAATCTGGAATTCATCCAGAATTAATTTAGGAAACTAATAAATCCTTGGAAGATATTCTTTAGAAAGAAAGAGAAGTAAAAGCGGCCATAACGACTTTGCAAAAAGCAGTGGCCCTTTCAACAAAGGAGGAGGTCGGAAAGATTAAAAAACTATCCATTTCAGAGTAGGTTAAAGGATATGTAATACTCAAAGTGTGGGAGGTAGACCTTGCAAAAAACAAAAGAATAACCAGAGAGGTCAATGATGATTGTCAAGGAATTTTTGATCTTTTAGAAAAAAGCTTCTTTGAACATTGGAAAAAACAACTATTCAGGGTTATTAGGAGAAATTAACATTGTCAAGCACCAGCTAAGATTCAAGGAAGATCTGGAGGAAATGAAGGTGGAGATCCCAAAAATAAAGGTAATCAATATCACCGAAATCAACAAATGGATAGTGATGCCGAACTTAAAGTTGAAAACTATTAAGTTCACAAGGAAGATAATTGAATATCGTCTGCCCGAACTATAGAAAAAGTTCTTCATATTTGAGGCAAAAGATATACCAGAAGCTCCCAGAGTTTTAGTACAGTTTCTAGGAAAATGTATTTGCTGTCTTGAAGCAGAAGGAGGAGGTTCATCAATGCAGACATGAGATACTCTTTTGAAGATTT